>KQ435960.1:196462-217335 GCA_001276565.1 Melipona quadrifasciata | reverse complement strand
CACCTCTGCATTCCAAAATGCCTCTCTCTCTCTCTCTCTCTCTCTCTTGCTCTCGCACGCTCAGTCTCGACCACGAGGGGAAACAAATTTCCTCACTCGAAACTTCAACCTCCTTGGGTCTTAATTGCATTAACGCATCTCTCGCGGAAGGAGGAAAGAAGAGCGCGTGGCACAAAGAAGGAAGCTCTCCTCCGGCAGAGAAGTGTAGACGTAATTGCCGCGAGTTAGTTGTCGAGGATGCTCGCGCGATTACCCACCGATGCGTCTATCCTTTGCAAGGCTGCACGGTCCCGTGGTGGCGAAGAAGGGAGAGAGAACTATCGTCGTCGTCGTCGTCGTCGTCGTCGTGGAGTGCACGGGAACAGCTGGGAAAGCCTGTAGCTTGCACCGTTGACGTGGCTGATGTGGCGGTGTGGCTGCTACTGCTGCTGCTGCTAGAGGTGGTAGAGATGGGATCGAGTATCTCGCAGGTACGATCGTTTCGAGTTTGAACGAATTATCTTCGATACTACTGTACTCGATTCCAAGCGAAAGTTACAATGATATTTTAATGAAGTTCAAATAAAATATTACCAGTTTTCGTTGACAATTGACAAACGACGAAACGACGAAACAGTTCAGGAAATGCTCGAGATTACAGATTGGCGCGTCGATGAAACTTTTCACTTGACAGAGCAAAGCGAAGAAAATTCCTATTTTTTTTCCTTTGCTTTCGCGTCTCGAGCGATCGAACGGAACGAAACGTGGAATCGTCCGAACTTGACTCGGATTGACGCGAGCGCCCGCGTTGGACTCGATCCCATCCGTAGCTGGCGGCGTTGCATAGCACGTTGACGTTGTTGCTAGTGTGGGTTACCTGGTTAGTGACCGGCCAACCGAGTTCACTGGCATCGGCCCTCTTCCAGGTTGGCTAATCTCGCGACGAACGGAGAACGCCCGTTCCCCCGTGGCCCCGCGACGCCCGCGCCGCCGCGCTTCTTCCTGCTTGGTCGTTTTGCTCGTTGGAAAGCAACAGAGAGATTCCCTTGGCGGCTGTCCGCGGGCCACCGCTCGCCGCGCTTCGCACAAGCGCTCCAACCTCCGACTGGAACAGTTAAGGACACGTTTATTAATAGATTAACGAGCATGAGAACAGGGAATCGCTCGCTACTGGTCTTCTCCCTGACGCGTTCTTCCCTTCTCGCCGCGATGAGAACCTAACCTCCTCGCCCCGCTGATCCGCTTCCTTCGACAACCGATTTTCACGCCCGACGCGACTCACATTTTTCCCCGTTTTCTATTTTCCTTTCTCTTGGACGAATTTTCTTCCGGGAATCTTTTTTTACGGTGGATAGAATCGAGGAGTAGTTTAGAGGTTAGGTTGTACTTTTATTTTTCTTTTATAGAATTCTCTTGAGATGTTTCTCCTTCTTTCTCCTTTAAGAATTTTGAGACGAATCCTCTTGAGTGAATACCTGCTAGTTCCGTCTAATTAGGTGCTTTCCTATGTTACTTTTCCTCTTGTTTGTCTCTTTGTCAGGCACAAAGATACCAATCCTTTTATCGAACCGCGATTACTAAAAAAAACTCCAATTCTCGCATTCTCAAGTTATCATTATCGTTATTACATCTCGGCTATTCGTTCAAAATCCCGCGACCTGATCGGATCGACAGGCCATCGAACTCCGTGGATTTGCATGGATTAGCAGCACACGTCGGGAAACACGGATGATTCAGAATTCAGGCCCGTAACTAAGCTTCGTTAATCTGGCTTGTCCGATTGGCCGAGTGACGGACAGGACGATACGCGCACGCACGTGCGTGCCGCGAGTAGGTGTGAGGCATCGCTCACTTCGAGATTTATCGAATAGAAAACAAGTGGATTCCCGGGATCCGTGGTTCAGTAACCTGCTCAACGTCGCCGATAGGATCCGCCTTAACCGCCTATTTCTGTATCGCGTCGTTTATTTCTGCCGACGCGGCGGAGATACCCCACCACGGATTATTTTCGCGACAAGAAAGAAAAAGAAAAGAAGAACGAAAGAAAATACCATTGGACCATTCTCCATTTTGGAGAATTTGATTTTTCTTTTGTGTAATTCTTTTAAATCGACAAACGAGGCTTCGTTTGGATAGCTTGAAGGTATCTTGAGAGGAATTTTAGTGGGTGACATCAAAAAGGAGGGATTGAATGATTTAGAATACGTCGAACTTTTTATTTTCTTTTCTTTTTTTTTTTTTTTTTTTTTTTTTTTTTTTTTTTTTTTTTGATAACTTTGGAAATTTGAGTTTATACGCGTTCCTGTCTTTGGGAATAATTGGAGAATTTTCCACTTCGATGATAGAAAATACTCGCGCACTGTCACTTTGCGCAGTTTCTTGTCCCTGTTCGAATATCGCTACAAGTTCTCTTAAATCTCGAGCAAACGTGATTTCAACTGATGGATGTTAGCACAGCCGACAAATAGTAATTTCTAATTTAGAAGAAGCTAAATATTGTCGACCAGTGTCTGACCACCAACGAGAATTATCTACTTACGAAATATCAAAAATAGAATCGAACAACTCTTGAATGATTCTCAAACTCGACTGCAAGTCTCTTTATTCGCGTATTTTCTAAAGATTTCTAATCGACAATATCCGTAGCTTTACACTTTGCAGCCGACAAATTAACATTTCCCATTCGAAAGTAAGAATTGTCTGACCAGTGTCGAGTCTCGTCTACTTGCAGTATGAAACACATTGAGAGAGACATTTTCAAGTTACAAGTCTCGCAATTTTTCTCAACGTATCCAACTGGCAGCTTGCTTTCTCCTATACTGCGACTAATATGTTAATAACAACGCGTCTGACCACTCTCGGGGATTGAGAAATAAAACAGACTCGAATGAACTCGTACTCCAAGTTCTCGAGCCTTCAGCAGTTTCGCAATTAGCGCGAAATTTTTGTCGCGCTAACGAGAAGAATCGGCTCGGAACACGTGTCGGGCCGAGTGACGTCCTCGAAAAAGGATTACGTCAACGCGCGCGAAGATCGTTCACCTAGCAAAACTGGGCAGTCACTCTTGGGCCGAGGCAACGAACTTTCTCAGCGATGTGGGTCAGAAAAACAAAAGCAACTGTTCGGCTCTCGGCCGAAAACGAATGGACGACGGTTTTTCGGTGACGAGGAATTAAGCGAATCAATTAGCGAGCCGTCTGGAACATTCTGGGCCGTTGCGTCGGCGATTGGTCGCAAATTGGACTTGAAATTACACGGGACTTTCTCGTCGAACGTGCAATCGCAATCGAAATTGTTCATTTCCAATTTCGATTCGCTGAATTCCTATTTTTCAATAACAATATGGTAGTTTGCGAAATTGGTATTTGAATACCTATAGGGGATTTCTCGTGTGCGTATTGAACATTTTAAAATTTTCATCAACGTTGCAACAAGGCACAAACGTTGCACTCGTCACGTTTATTATTTTGCGAAGTATTATAATTTAATAAAATTAAATTTGAATCTTGCATTGTCAGATTTGTTTCGAACTCGACGAATAACTAGGCTGATGGGCCCAGTCTCGTTGAAATGTTAATGAAATTTCGAAAATGTTTGAACAATTGTTCAAATATTCTCGCGAACGGATTCGCGAAATGGATAATCAAGAGCATCTTCGTGTGAAGCGGATGAATCGACGAGGTATAGAAACGAAGTCGGAGAGGGGAAACGTGTCAAAACAACGATTGCAAATGAGCTTGTTTTCAAAAGACGACCCGTCGGTGACGCAGTGGCCCAGGTCGATGACTTTGTCATTCATACTCTTACGCAAGCGTGCGTAAGCGTAGAAACGCGAGAGTACTGTTATGCAGACTCATTGTCAGAATTTTACAAGAGCTCCTTTCTTACGAGTCGAACGTTGCCTACGTCGTTGCGACCACGTCACAAATTGTGATTAATTACGTGTCCGCGGTGATTTGTGAAATTTGCATTGTTGAAATCAATTTGCACCAATGATGTAACGATTCTCATTCAACCTAAATTTTTCATCGCATGAAAATTAATATTAATCTGAATTTTGCAGTTCATAAATTTATCACAGTCTTTTCTTTTTATTGAAACAATTCTAGACCGCGAATTTTTATAGGAAATTTGTAATTCGAAATTCGTTTATAGGAAATTTTATGCGTTTTTAGAGATGTAAAATTGTGCGCGATGCGCGCAATATGAAAAAATATTCCCGGCACGATGTTTTCTATAGTAATATTCGATACGTGAAGCATTTTTGTTATAATCTTTAACTAATTTTTAACTTTTTATCAGTGAAAGTGATTTTAGCGGGGGTAATTCAGAAAATCGGGCCTCTTCAGTTCCAACGCTAATGCAACGAATATTAGCGATTGGTTGATTTGGGTCACGTGATTCGCGAGGGGGCGTGGCGTAGACCTCGAGTAGGAGTGGCGTTGTCTGTTACTGAGCGATCGCGCTTGTAACTTGTTTGTATCAGTAAAATTTTATGGCAAAAGAGTATTTCCTAATCGGAACAGTTACTTCTGGGTCTTTCAGTGAGACGAATTGTATTGGGCTACAAGTCGTGCAGTTTTTATTATACTCTCAAAATTATGAATTTGCATAACAAAATGATATCCAGCGAAAAATAATCTCAACGTATAATGTTAATATTTAAAGAATTATTCAGCACCAACAATCTAATCACCAACATTCTATCTTACCAATTTCAAATTCTCTCGACCGCGATATTCATACAATACGAGCTAATCTCCATCTATCATTATTCGCGAGAAAACAGCGAACGGGAAAAGGAAAGAAAGTGATTAATCGATCTTCCAACTTGATTGCTTCATTTTCTTTTTTTGTCTAAACCATAATGAATCCGTGAGAGAATTTTGCTTGGGTTTTTTTTTTTTTTTTTGTTTTGTTTTGTTTTCATACAATGATAGAGCACAGGAATATAGGAAGCGGCCGTTGTTTGGTAAGAAAAGACGGGGCCTGGTGACGGGAACGTGGTGCACTGGTAGTGCACTGGCCCAGGGTCGACGCCCGACGTCTCTACGATCGTTATGTCATTCATGCTCTTACGCACGCACGTAACCTCTCGCTACGCAAGCGTGTGAACGTGTGCATGCGTTCTAAGCGCAAGAGACGTAGGAGTACTGTTACGCCAGCGTGCACCGCCGCGGAATACGACGAAATTCGTACCTCGGAATTGTAGGTCGACCACCACGCAGTGATTCCTCGAACGAATTCTTTCGCCTCTGTTCGTCGACTTCTTAAATCTCACGTTCAAAGCTGAACACTCGACTTGAAAATTCTCGAAAAGATTCCGCGAGTAGGTAATTGTTCTTTGCAAATTTGGCGAGAATTTTTTGGTATTTTCAGAATTGATGATCTCGTAAATTTTTTAAGTGGAGGAAAGAGATTGTTGATGCACGAGTTTTTTAGTTATCAAAGAAAGAATTTGCTGAGGAACATATACGTTCGACGTGTATATTCCTCGTTGTAAGCTATAAAAAGTTTCATAATCTTCCCTCTCTCTCGACATTTTGCGGACAAGAAGATTTCGAAATTCCGATAAGAGACGAAAAATGATGAAAAATTCTACGTGTCATTGTACGTACATACACGAAAAGCTCCCTCAAATTCCAAGATTCTATTCGCGGGGAAAAAGATCCTCAAAAATTCTTAAACTTCGCGGTAAATGGACGCGGTATTTCACTCATGGAAAATCTCACAAAGAATTCCTAAAAAAATTTCAAGATTCTACCGAAAAATTCTACGGCGAATTATCTAAAACTTCTAAAACTCCGCTTACAAGACTGCTTTAATGAAATCCCGGTATTTCAAGTTGGGGTGAAAAATCTTGCGAGAATCTGGAAATGAAACCACTCATAAAAAATTCCTTTAAATCGCCAGAATCCTCCCTATATAAAAAAAAAAAGAAAAAGAAATTCATCCAAAGACCGCGAATAATCTACCGAACGTTCGCGAAGAAAATATTCTACCCTGTAAGAAACGAATCTTCATCCCCTGAAGGACGAACCTCAATTACTTCTCCGTCCTCCGATAATGCAAATCTCGAACGCGGTTGAAGTAGACTGAATCTCTCGCGAGATTCCCCTGTTGGTTGCGACAACCAGGTGCGAAAGAGAATAACCCCGAAGGAGAAAAGGTCTCTTCCTCCTCCTCCAGACGTCACCCTTCCTGCGAGCGAGTTCAAGGACTCGGTTACATCGACCACGGTGCTCGAGGTGGTGGCGGTGGAGAAGGGGGAAGAGGTGGCGCGGCGAAAAGGAGGAAGAGGAGGCCGAGGAAGAAGCACGAGTCGAGGCAGGACGCGAGGATGTGCAAGGGTAGCCGAGAGCGTTACACCTAGGTAGGGCATTGCACCGGTGCGACGCTGCAGTCGAAGTCTTTGGCCGACGCTCGCGGTGCAACTGCAAAGAGTTGCATTCGCGTAGCCGCGTGCAGTGACCCGCCCTACCGTTAGGACGGCCCCGAGGATGCGTTCCCCTCTTCTTCTTCTTCTTCTTCTTCTTCGTCTTCTTCTTTATCGTCCATGTCGTAGTCTTCTTCTTCTTCTTCTTGTTCTTGTTCTTCTTGTTCTTCATCATCTACCTCTGCTACTTCTTCTTCTTCTTCTCCTCCACACGTTCTCTTCCGTTCATTTTCTTCTTTGTCGTTTCTTCCTCGCCGCGTGTCGTTCCTCTCTGTTCAGCCAAAGGTTCCGTCCGATATATCCGTTTCCACGATACACGCTTCTCGAACGTTCCTGGGCAGTGCGTGTAACTAGGCGAGAGATCGTAGAGGGCGCAGAGTCTTCTGATACTTGGGTTCGTGGGTGGTGTGAATAGATGATTAGCGATGGCGCGGAAAGAAGGGTAATGCGAGGTTGACCTGCGGTTGCAAGGCTGATCAGAGAGAAGAGAGAAAGAGAGTGTCGATGAGGATGTGGAGGTTGATGGTGGGTGATGTCTGTGGCAGAAGAGATGAATTTAGATTGATACATTTTATTTCATGACTTTTAACGTATCTGACATATTGAACAAATCGATATATATGTATATATAATACATTTATTAAATGTATATATATCTCATAATATTTATTTTATAAATGAATAAATTCTAACGTGCCTGATATATTGTATTGAATAATTATTTGTCTATACCGTTTTTTTTTCCTGAATTGTAATTAACAAATGTGTTTTCTTCTTTGTACGTGATATTACTTGATCGTTCACATTTAATTTCGAACGTTCAAAATAGTTTCTCCATACATACAGTGATAAATACATTCCATTTGCGTACATTCTATTTCTATTTAATGCAAAATATCTTTAACCGTGAGAACACGATTCAAATCTTCAAAACGTGACCATTATTGGCAGTGGCAACGCGGCGAGGAAAAGAAAAAGTTATTCGACAAGTAGCTAACGATCGTGGCGACTGGATAAGCTCGTCTCCGCGCTTTTCAAAGCCTCGACATCTTCACGGGTTGACAACCCCGTGACGCTGTGTCTTCGTTCGCTGGATCGTCTCGCTCGCGTCTCGCGAGAACGCAAGATAAACCGCACGCATGGAAATGACGGTGCTTTTGCGCATCGTGTCGGTGGTCACGTTTGATCTAGGGGAGGGAAAAAATCGCGCGACGCTCGCCAATGATCTCGACTGGCCGATAAATGCAGCCGCGTTTACCTCGGTGAGATTAGATCGACAAAGGAGTAGCAACAGAGAGTTTAACGCGTTAGTACGACTACACCATCTCGCAAGCTGTGCGACTCTTTTTCGTTTTAACGTTTCCCAGACATTCTGCCACCTACTTCTCAATTGTTTCATCCTACGAAATTTCACTGAAACATCAATTTGTTTTAACAAAAACAGTGTCCGATATTAATTAAATATTGGTCAAAATTTTTTTCTATCAACAAAGTACTTATTGGAAGCTTAGACACAGTATCAGTTTTACGAAATATACTACACTTCGCATTATATCGCTATATATGTATGTAAATTTTCTCGATATATTGGATACATTATTATCAATTTCCTAATTTTCTTAGTATCTGTAATTTATTCATTTCCGTGTTTTTATGTTTGAAAACTACTAATTTTATAAAACTATCAACAGGTACCTTTACCTTCCAAACGTTCTTTCATCAAACTTTGAATATTATTAATCGTAGGAAATTCAATATAATTGATAACCTAACTTAATTAATAATTTACATAAACGATGTACCAACACCCTTTGTAGTCACTCTCAATTAGTAAAATTCACTTCACATGTACACACATCTCTACCCTGAAACCCAATCATCCCCGATGGAACACATCTATCATCCACCATCCGTAGGTCAAACCCCCTGAAACTCCAGAACCACGCACATATCGTGAAATCAGCATGAAATTACAAGTTGCGACATTTTGCGCGCAACACCCTCGCAACACCCTCGCAACAACCCTCTTTGACTGCATGTCGCAGGTGCCGTGGCGGAAGGCGGCTCGCGAGTGGGTGCGCGCGGGAGGGGGGGCACAAGGGGGCGGCAGAGGGAGGTCAGTGACCGTTTTCCATGCTGGTAGGGGTCGGCGCACTCCCAAGATCGGCGCGTGTGCACGTGCGTGCATGTCGGTGCAAGACGCGCGCCGGTGCAGTCGTTACACTCCCACGTCGCTATGCAGTCCCGTAACATTCGCGGAAGCCGTGTCTCCCCTCCTCCCCCTCTTCTCACTCTTCTTCTCTCTCTCTCTCTCTCTCTCTCTCTCTTTCTCTCTCTCTCTGTTTCGTCTGCTCACTCCAGGCTTCGGGAGTGAGCTCGTCTCTCTTTCTTTTGCATCAAACGTTCGCTTCTCCTCTCCTGACTTTATTTCCAACACTTCCCCTTCCCTCCCCCTGCTCGCGCGATGGTACACGCGTTCTCTTCTCGTCGAAGGTTCTATACTCGTTCCCCGGTTTCACGATGGCATAGAGAGGGCCGTTTTGTTTCGCATGGACCGATTTTGTCTTGGCAACCACACTCGCGCGCGCTTTGATCGTACCTCGGAGATGGGATGACGGCGCAGGGACGATGTAGATTCAAATGGTGACGACTATTGGATTTTCTAGCGAGCTTTTATTTTATTTCGAGTTTACTTTTTTCTTTTTCTTTTTAATCGACATTTATTTTTCATTCGTTGTCTGTGATCGTCGCAGGTATGACAGTTGTTTCGAAGTATCGTTGTTTGATAACAAGTTCCCCTTGCGATCCAGATTACTACTGCGCTACGATGCAACAAGGACTTCATATTGCGAATTTTTATATCAACTTGCGTGTTTGCGAACAGAACCGAAGAAACTGAGTTTATTTCATTTACAAAACATCTACAATTATTATTCGCTAGATTTTTAAACTTTTCAAAAATATGTGATGTAGTTCAAGGTGTAGGTTTATCTCTTGGAAATACCAATTATCTTGACCAATTTCTACAATCTCTAAGATTGACTCAAATTGTCTCATTGCGTCACAAGCCGATCAAATTCGTATTCTTCTCGTCGATCTTCTTTTGAACCACAAACGGAGCACGATGCACCCGTGACCGAGCAGTGGATCATGGTACGCAGGGTGGCGAAGGGACCGGCCATCTCCAGCTGCCCTCCACCTCCCCAGAGCTCGTTTCCGTGCCCTCTTCGCTCTGGCTCTCGTAGCTTGCCTCTCTTCGTTGTTGAATTGCTTCTTTTTACTGTTTCTTCCTTTTTTTTAGAGGTTTTCGCGATTTAGAGGGGTTTAAAGAGGCTTGTTTTTTTTTTTGGAGTCTTCTAGGATTTGAGGGTTGAGGATTGAAGGGTGAACAAGTTTCTATAGGATGAGATAGAGGTTTTGGACATTTAGTCGAGAAATTGGAATCATGTATTAGCAGAGATTAGACTGTTTCAATATTTGAGTTACATGACACTGATGTTAATATAACAGCAACATATGAATATTTAATATATTTATGTACAATTTATAAGAATTGGTACTTTTATGTATCGCTCCTGTTATATTAATGACATGCTGAGGAACACTTACTAAGTACTCCAATTGAAACTTGATAGATTTCACGAGAAATTTTGTTGACCTGACCATCCAGTATCTACAAAAGTGCTATTTGATCCTTTATTTGAAATTACCATTAAAGTTTTCAAATATTTATGAGGGAACTTTCATTAGTCTAGGGTGGGCTAACGAGCTGAGGAATTGTCACTGCATACAACAGAGCATTTCAAAATAAACAACACGTTGCAAATTTAACGTTAACCGTAGAAGGTGTATCTGCGATTCGTCGCGTGGCAGAACATTATGCGTACAGAGTAACAACATGTTCCGCTACTAAATGTAAATTTAACGTTTCCACTGCTTTGTGAATAATCATCCTTAAATACAAAGGCTAATGCCGTCCATTACTGTTGCAACTATAATTTACTATTCAATTTTCTGCACTTGTAACAGGTATTCTTGATTTCCATTCCTTTGTTCTTTCAGCAATCTTTCTGAAAACATTAACAAGGGAAATTTACACGAAGCTATTCACTGCCGCACTTTCATTTTAATAAATTTCAATAATACAACAAACTCGTTACACAATACAATCTTTCAGTTTGTTTAATACTAGGACCAATTTGTGATTTTTCTTTTCAAGTTATCACAGTGGACAGTTATCTGGACAGCGATGATCAATTTCAATAATAAACCGATAAATTCGATGATTCGTTACAACGTAATTTCACAAAATATATATTATTTTATTTCTCTTCGATCAAAAATTCCTAGTTGTAAAGGCTCGAGGCTACAGGAAACAGAAGGAAGAAATTTGTAAAATCCTTAATTCTTAGAAATCGAGAAGAGAAAAGGAGAAAAGCAAAGTGTAAACTTGGAAGGAAAATATTTAACAGTTCTTGAGATCGTCAATGATCGAGGAAGAAGGAAGAAAAAGGAAGGCGAAGCGGAGGTGTAGCGTTTCCCCCCGAAAATAGTTTCAGGGTCGTGTTTACGAGACGACAGCGAATTTGGCGCCAGGCGAAAACGTCTGAGGACGTTTGAGAAACGTCGAGCGAGCTATTTCGAAGGGCGGGAGGAGGTTGCGATTCCCTCCGATCGAAGATCGATCGAGCGAGGCCGGTTATGCAAAGGCCTCATTAATCGCTTGCGGACTCGTTCTCTGGGTCAACGCTCCGAGAACGGCGACTCGATCGGCGCTCATTGTCTCCGGCGTCGGCTCAAGGACCGTGTAGCTCGTTCAGGGTTCCTCGCGGTTCTCGGGATCGATGACCGTCAGAGAATCGCCTCTCTTCTTCCTCTCTTCTTCCTTCCCCTTTCTTCCTTTTTTTTCTTGTCCCCACCTTCGCCCCGCGTCGGAAGGAGAGCTCCGCTTCGTATATACACTCGCGTTCCTTCGGATCGGATCAAAACTACTAACGCGGAAATCGACCTCTGCGTCATCCTCCTCCTCCTGCTCGGCCGCGTGCAATTAGTCGATTCGTTCTTTGCTAACGAGCGCGAGGATACGCACAGCTGCCGGAGGAAGTATTCGAACGTTGGCATAACACTTGTATTTAATTTCCATGCACGTGGAAGTATTCGGGTATACAACCCTCGTGTCGATTGTCGATTTTCAACAATTCGTACCTTTTTGCAGTACAAGGTGCAACGTTACGATGTTGATTGATTAATCTTAGTTACTTCGTTTAATCTTGTATCATCGTTAATGAGTATTTTGTAACTTTGTGACAAGCGTCGTTCGAAATTGGAAGTTAGAATGTTTCTACTCTTGCTGTGCACTTTCAGATCGATTTTAAATTATAATAGCACAATGTTTGTTACTTGCATTCGTGAAATCTTGTAAACTCTCACATAAAATTTTCTCCACGCAGGTGTTCGAAATTCAAAATTTATCGTTTTTGTTCCTACATTTATGCGACCTTAAAGATATGATCCTGGAAACGACCGATTCGAGAGTCAAAGAAGAAATGATAATCGGTCGATCTTAGCGAATCGTGAAAGAACAGTTCTCTTAGACGTTTGAAGCAAATTGAATAATAATTCATCCGTTATTTATAGGGTATGCCCGGGCAACTGGATTAAGATCCTGGCTAGGCCATTAATCTTCAGGAGATGTTGAATCGTTCGGCAATCCGTTAGGCGATCCGACGACGTCGGAAGTCGTGGGCAACCTTGCGATTCGGCAACGACCGTCCTTAAGGCCGTCTAGACCTATGTACGTGTTGAATCGGTCAAAGCCCGATTTTACGAGTCCCTCCACTCGTTGACTCGTTCGAGGCTATCTATACCTTTGTAAAACCAGGCAAAACTACATAGTTTAGACATTTATCTCTTAATCTTTCTTTTCTTGGATGCTTCAAATATTTGTTGAGCCATATCGTTTCAACCTGATGGTGTTTGCTAATTTTTCAAATTGTCATAAACCAGTTGTATACGATCATAAAATTTATAGAATATACGTGGATAGATCATTACAATATACAGAGATAGGTCATTTGCAATATACATAGACAGATGTGGATCATAAATATACAATTATAGAACTTAAAAATTTGAGGAATATAATATGTCATGTCATATATGTATTTTAAATAGACTCACAAATTTTCAAACATTCTATTCATTCATTCGTCTATTCTAGACTTTCTTTGTTACAATTTTCCGCTCACTTAATTATATTTGCTAGGATATCTTTTCTGCTTGTTATACACTAATTCAAAATATCAAATTTCCAAACTTCAATCTGCCTTTTCTGCGGCTCTCAATCAATCAATTCTGAACAAATGTTGCTACATTTATTTAAAAAATCATCGTCCCCTCGTCAACGGGAACTTACATTTAAAACATAGTCAAACCAACTGCAATATTCTCACAACTTTCCTAAGACACACTGTCTTAAAATCGCCAAACAAGTAGCTCTTTTACTACAAAAAAAAAAAGACCAATCATCTATACCCTGAGCAATCTCACTCTCTTGCACAATACATTACCAAAGTGTCAGTCCTAATTCCAGTGAAATTTCTCAAACGAATGTCACTGCGTCTACCGAACAAAGGAGATCGATCGCTTAACAGTTTATTGCGAAACCGTCGGTTGACCACCTACGAAAGTATCGCTACTGTTGTGCACAGGTTGATTGTTGGCGTAAGGAATCCTCCGACTATCTTTCATTCTGTCTGCAAGCACCTTAGTGACTGAAATCTTATTGGTGCATTACCGTTACCTGTTTGCTGTAGGTCAAGGGATTATCCAGAACGAACAGGACAAATGATTCTGCCCTATGAATTGAGAACGTTTAAAGTTTCCAGTGTCGAAACTGTTAATTGTGTTTCTTGTGGCATGACTTGCACGAAGTGAGCCACAACTGGGAGATAACGGCTGACTCGTTACATTGCGGGGAATCTCCGTGGACGTGATAGATTATCGGGAAAGCGTTAAAAAGTGAATCGGTCATGGGGTCGCTTGAAATTTCACGCTGGTAGCTAGTTCAGCAATTCCGGGTGTTCGGGGGACTCCCTGGAGAGGTGTCCTCGTCCGGATTCTTTTAGCTAGCCTGAAAGAAAGAAAGAAATTAAAACGTCGTAAATTAAAACGAGTGTCGAGCGTGGAGAGACGAGGTTGTCCAGAATTCGCTTGTCAAAACGGACAAACTTCTCACAAAAGGAAGGGACGGAGCGACTTTTGTGGAAAAGGAGCGATTTGGTGTTGGAAAGGTAGAAATAATTGGCTTTTCAAGCTTAGGAAAGAAAGGGGTGGATTTTGAGGAAAGGAATGGTTGGTGTTGACATGGTGGAGAAGTGAGAACGTTGAGAATTATTCGTTGCAGTGTTCGTTGAAGCGAATGAATGAGAGTCATGGTTACTTCTAAGGAGATAATCAGTCATTTCTAGGCAAAGAAATATTTGACGTTGGGAAGACGTATTTCTACATTTATATCGTACAATTTGAACAGTAATAGTCAATTTTTATGCATTTTTATTTCTTAATAATATTTCTTTCGTTTCAATGCAAAACTTTTGCACAAATATTCGCAGCCTAGTGATAACGTATTCTAGAAGCAGTGAAAGAAGAGGAGACATCACGTCGTAAGGGAAGAGGGAACATCGAATTTTTAAGTTGTCGATGATTCAACAAGTAGCAAGTCGCCGTGTTTCTCCTCTGTTTTTCGCGACTAATCGGTAGAGGAAAAAGCAGTTTGCCACGGACGTCCGTGAGAGAGGAAGAGACGAAGAAAGAGGAGGAACGAAGCGTGGCGATCGAAGCAGGCCACTTCGGGGCCGCGGCTAGTAGCACACGTTCTTCTGCCTGTTCCTCCACCTCCTCCTCTTTCTCCTTTTCTTCGTTTCCCCTTTTCTCTTGGCCACCGCGCTTCCACCTCTAATCTCTTTTTGCCAGCTCGCTGGTATTCCTATGGATCGCGCTTTCGTTGAAGCGCTTCGTCAAACGTTTCGTTTACTTGTCCAATCTTCGTTTGTCGTTTCATCCTCGTTTTTCTTTGTCTCTTGTTCTTCTTCGTTCCTGCATCTTCCTTGTTCTTCTTTGTAACGTTCTTTATGAATATTAAAGTTTTTCAAACGTTAGATTTCAAACATCGCACTTTCCAAATTGAATATTTCAGTCATCTTAGAACGTTAGAACGATATTTTCTCGTTAACTGAAGTTAAAATTGCTTTTTTTGTTACTTGTAGCTTAAAAACGAAAGTCAAAGCACCAGAGGCAATGAATTCTCGAACAAGATCAACGTTTTTTAACATCCAATTTCATTCGCAAAATGCAAAAACTTCTCTAGCCTCCTAAATATAAATTCTAATAGTCACTAGCCTCCTCTATATAAATTTTAAAAAAGGAATCGTCTTTCATTAAAAACGAAACTAATAACCAAATAAAAAGAATTCAAATATACATCTACAAAAATTAAAAAAAAAGAAGAAGTGCATCTATGACGCGGCAGACACTTCCTGGAAACGAGAGGTTCCACGACGTTCGACTTGAAGAACTCGAGGATCGTGGATTATTTTTAACCGGGCGCGGATAATCACGGTTATAGAAAGTTGCAGAAGACGCGCGTTTATTACATTACGCGGTTCGATAAAATTCGGAGCAGCGACCGTGGCCGTTCCATTTCAATTCTGTCGAGTTTTCACGGTACCGTGGTTATAGCCGGTCGGCGTGTTGCTCCTCTCGGGCACGGATATCGCTCGTATATATATACGCAAACGAAACCGTAATGGAGAAACTAGAAATGGATGCATGTGTGCACGCGTGCAACAGGGCGATCGAACGGCCTGGTTGCCTCGGTTTGCAGGTCGCGGCGTAAGTCGTCCATCGGCCGACCCGCAATCACAGGCGCCAGCAGAGAAATTACTTTTTCCATTTTTCTTTCGCCGTGGCTCGAACCGCTCCGACAATTTCTACCCACCGATCATGCTACCCCCTCCTCTTTCGCCACCGATTGATCGACCACCGTATTATCACTGAAAGTGATTTTAGTAGGGGTAATCCAGAAAATCGGACCTTCAGGTGCAACGCTAATACAACGAAAATTAGCGATTGGTTGATTTGGGTCACGTGATTCGCGAGGGGGCGTGGCGTAGACCTCGAGTAGGAGTGGCGTTGTCTGTTACTGAGCGATCGCGCCTGTAATTTGTTTTGTATCGATTCAAATGTTTACGTATCGATAAAATTTTATGGAAAAAAAGTCGTCTTCATTTCCTAATCGGAACAGTTGCTTCTGGGGTACAAGTCGTGCAGTTTTTTAATTGCTTGTCCCTTCTTCTTTTTCTTCATTTTCTCTCTTTCGTTGTTGTCTTTTACGTTGGTTGAGAAATAGATCTTTGATTTTATCCAATATATATAATCTGAGACTGGATTTTCAACGAATCAAATGAAATACATCGAGCCAAAATGAAACAAAAAAAAAAAAAAAAAAAACAAAAAAAAAAAAAAAAAAAAAAAGAAATAAAAAATTTATTGAACAACAGTATAAAAACTATTCCATTCTCTCTTATGTCCTCGACACTAAAACTCCACCGACTATGTTTCGTTTCACCGTCCCCACTTGTTCCCAGTTTTCCGGCGCGCGCTTCAGACAGGAATACGTCCACCATTAAAGGGAGACTACTCGACGATAGTTATTTCCAAAGCATAATCCGTCGACCAATTAAATAAACCGCGTCCTCCCGTCCTCTATTGTGTTTTAAACAAAAGCAAATGGATTTGAAATTTCCATTATTTAATCGACAACGAGCTTCACGACGATACGACGATAGTTGACGTCGGTGGTCCCTGTCCCTGTTGGACGATTCGAGGCGCACGGTAGCTCTCGATTTCGGAGCACTCGACGATTTAATTGCGCCGGGGCCTCCGCGTCTAACCGTTGACACAGATCCCGGGCCAGTATGGTTCTCGGACCGAGATATGATCGGGCACACGCGTCGCATGAAAAGAATTACGCCAGCGGCGCGCAACTTACATCCTAACGCGCGTGCAGCCGCTTGCGGACACGTCCCGCAACGCCAGCTGCTCCTCCTCCACGCCCACCGAAACCTTCCGTCTTCCTTCCACCGATCTCCCGATCTTTTCTTCTTTTCTTCAAACCTTTTCTTCGCCTTTGGCTTTGCTCTTTTTCCGCTTCCGCGTGCCATATTCACTTCCTCGCGGTGCTCTTTTTCTTCGTTCCTTTTGCGCGTTTCATTTTCGTGTTGATTTGTCGATTGTAATTAACACTTGTCAAAGTGGTCAAAAATTGGTAGTTTTTGTTGGACATTTTAATAGAAGTAAAACAGTGTATTTCTAAAGTTTTTTTTTTTTTTGTAAAATATATAACAAATAAACATTAGAACTACCAAAACGATCGAAATGACCAGTTTGTAATTTTTGTTGGACAAGAATTTTTCGTAAAATATACGAATAAAAGTATTGTATACTCCACTGTATTATAAAGTTTCTTTTTTCTTTTTTGTCTGCAGTGTCTCTGATGGAAATTTTATGCTCTAGATCTATCGGTAGTTCTGGTGTTAATTAGCACGAAGAACAGATTGGATCTCGAGTGTCAGAAGTGAAGAAATATATATTTGGCATTTGCATACGTACGATGAAACTCACTTCGAACAAGACATTTTCGGTACTTAAAATTCTCGGAACGGTCTGATAAACCACGAACTTTGTTGAGCGTGTCTGAAGTGCATCGAGTCTTGAAAGGTTCGATAAGTCTTGGAAGTTTTGATAAATCCTGAAAGCATCGACGAACCTTAAGAGTCACTTTAACGGATATTCAGATAAATCCCCCAGAGTGTGTTTCGAATTTTCGGATTGGAAATTTTGACAGATATTTAAAGAGGTCAGGTTAGCAAATCCTCGACTAATGTGGGAAATTGACAGGCTAACGAGGAATCGTTCAAGAGAAAGGGTAACTGTCTAATGAGCCATCGTCCAAACGGATTACCCGTGTATCTAATACTCATTTGAAACCAAGAAATTTTCGGACCTTCGAAGCTTTTTCAATCCTAAATAACATATACTTAACCAATAAGCGATTAATCTGGCGAACGATCCACCTTGTAAAATCTTCAAAACCTTCGAAATCGTCACATCTTTTTACTCGATAAATAGACATAAACGTAGGAAATTAAACATCTAAAACCTTCAATTTTAAACAGAAAGTTGACAATCTAACGCTGCTGTTGAATCACGGATAAATGAATTCATCTAGAACGTTCAATCGTAAATGCAGAAAGCAGACAACATAGTGGGCCATAATTCAAATTTATCCCATGAAAACTCCCCTCAAATCTCCCAGATTTTCGATCCTAAGAAGCTCGCCTTCTCGACCAGGCGAATCAGTCCACGGTATACTCAAAGTCCTCAGAATCGTCAAGTTCCTTCGTCGGTAGATGCAATCATCGTGAAATCTCTGAGAATTCGATGCTAAACGGCAGAAAATTAGCAAGCTAAAAAGCGATCGACCAAGTGGATCGGTGGTCGATGGTCGAGCACACGATGCGCCGGCGAGTCATACATGTGGTTATACTTCCGCAGTGGGCGCTATAGGGCAGGCTATGGGCATAACGGTGCGCGCGCCGCGTCACGCACATGCGTGCGTTGATGTCACTGAACCTGCTGCAACAGCAGCAGCCAGCAGCCAAACGCGAGCTACTAAAGTGCAACAGCGGCAGCAACAGCAACAGCAACGTTGGTAGCAAAGAACACGCGGTCGGTGCGAGCTCGCAGACCGCAAAGAGCAACGCGCTCGCGCACATGCGGCACCGTTCTCTTTTCTGCACGCCTGCTGCACCTTCCCGAGATTACCACCTTATTATCGCAATATGTAATCTCTCTGGTGGTTCTTTCTCACGAAAGAACGGGCCGCGGGACAATGGAGGCCCCGCTAGGGACTCGCACGAAGGCCCACTCGCGTAATTACGCGGCGTGCCACGCAACGATGATATACCGACGTTAACGGTGATGACGTTCTCGTCATCTGAAACAATTTTAGACGACTGATCCAATTTCAGACGTGGATTTAAATGCATCTCTGGTGCCGAAAATGCAATGTGTTTTCGCAGAAGTGTTTTCTTTAATACTTTAACAAAATTAGCAATTTCCCGTTGTGAATCGATTGATGGTCCAAGTTTCAAATATAGTTCTGTTATCCATTGTCTCTTGTTATTCAAACAGATGGAACTAGTCTAATATCATTCGAATTCCTTCACTCTGTCATTTGGTCATCGAACGAAATTCTGCTACATTCAAGCGTGCAACTAAAATGTAATTACGTTAGTTATATTTCGAGAAAGAAATTACGACATTTTTGACAAATTATTTATCATAATTGTTGCGATAGATTTACTTATTGCAATCGGACAACAATTACTCACAAGTTCGAAGGGAAATTTAAAAAGGAAATGTTCTCTTTTGCGTAAGCTTCCCGAGCTATATTCGATTCGACTAACTTTAGATCGGTTCGTCAGAGCGAACCTGTTGTTTATTTGACTCTAAATGTCCTCTTTGGAGTATTTCTGTTCTTGTCTCGTTTCGACTCAAGCAACTCGATTAATCTGAATTAGGAGTGGCAGAGAACATATCATCGAGTGTGAACTTTTTAGTTCGTTCCACCTTTTACGATGCTTTCTATATCAGTGTGTAATTTGCATTCAACGTCTCAAAGAAAAAAAAAAGAAAAAAGAAGATACAAATTGCACATCAATTTACGATCACTATTATAGGGATCTAGAAACCAATTTTGTTGGTTCTTGCTAAACATTCAACGAAACGGAAGAAACTACTTAAACTCTTACAATTCGCAAGATACGAGGTTGAAATAAAGAGACATGATGCTCTGCTTCAATATTGAAGAAGAATAAATTTTAATTGAATCGATAAACTAGTAAATATTAGAAATTATATCACATCACAAAGTTCGTGTAATGTAACGTAACGTACGAGGAATAAAAAAAAAAAATAATAATGTGCATATATTAAAATTCACCGAGTTATGTCGACGATATAGACGAGTGTCCCATTAATGTCTACAGTTTTCGATGATCTTGTTCGAGTCTAACGCACCTGATGCTACTACCATGTAATATTTCGACATTACCCAACAACGTAACTGAAGATAAAGGTGTGCGCCTAATAATTGCATGCCACGATCGTTGCTATAGTCGTCAGTTTGATCGGTTTAATAGCGAACGGAACACCAGGAAGCGATCGACGAATGGATTCTGTAACGATCGAACGCTGGCCAGTCATTCGAACTCACCTCAGCAGCCATGCTGAGGGTAATAATCTGTAATAAACGTTGAAACTTGCAACGGAATCTTACTCTCTACGTCGCGACTAGCATCGAACTCTTTGCGGATCGTTCCTTTTTTTTCGAAAGGGATCGGTTCGTTCCCTTGCAATCGACCGATGCTAATCCGGTCGACTGTTATTAGCGCAAAGAATCGATGCGTAATTGGCAGTAATGAGTAAGAACGACGGTCATTTGATTTTCTGCTTTGCAAAGTGGGCTCGCGGAATGCTGTCGCGTATATTCTCGTTCTTTCTCTTCGATTCTTTTTGTCGCGCTGTTTGGTAAACGAAGTGTTTACTCATTCTAGGATTAAATTTTACGAGAAAAACAATAGAAAAACATCGCGTCTCTCATTATTTTACGATCTTCGTGAAAATTTCTTCGGAAAAATTTACGATCATGCTTCCTTTTTCGCGTACGGATATCTTCTTTCCAACGGTGAGAAGCACACTTTGGACTATTATTAGCGGAATGGGATAATTATATTTTCAAAGGAGAGAAACTCTGTCGCCAAATAGCTAGGTAATTAATAATCTTCTGTCACGAAGCAACTTTCCTTAGTTGCATCAGTAACAGGTTTAGATTAGGTTGAGGTTAGCTCTAAGAAACACTAAAATAATAATTACTATAATACCGTGTTACTTATAATTACTATATTAAACTATGGCACTTACATAAATATCGATACAACGCAATACGACTATAACACAAATACAGTTTATGTTGGTATAATTTAGACATAAATACTCGACTAAATAATTTACTAAAATTGCAATTATACAACTGTCTCTTCTTATCTTAAAAAAAAAAAGAAAAAAAAGAAAAAAAAGAAAATTTGTCCAAAGAGAGCAAAATTCTTCAACTACGGTATACCTTGATTATCATAAAGTATATTTAAAATCATATTCAACCGTGCTCGACACTGTTTGAAATAATATTCAACTAAAATTCGCCGCTTCTCGCAGCGAAAAGAAAAAGAAGAGTGTTTCACCGAGTCATCGATACACGCGAGATGGAACGATTCGAGTTATTGCTTATGACAGTCGTTGTAACGTAACACAATCGCACTGACGAAATCGTATTATC
>KQ435960.1:184628-196417 GCA_001276565.1 Melipona quadrifasciata | reverse complement strand
ATTCATCACGAGGTCATCGATACAGGGACACTCCAGTTACCAGGTGTCGATGATCTAGGAAGTTACCTACGAAGGCAAAACGGCGGTCGGCGACCGGTCGCTCAGTGCCAAGGACACTCGCGAGGTAGACACAATGAAGCCACCACCACCGCCGCGTGGAAATAAGCTTCTAATTACGAGCCCGTGGCTCGTTACATTTTTATCTTCTGCGTGGAAACGCGTATCGTTGCGGGAAAAACAGTTTGGAGGTTGTAGCTCGCGGCCGCGCGATTGTCTCGCACGATTTTCTCAGGCTAACGCCAGCGAATTCGTAGTCCCGGCGTTTACTGCTTATTGTTTATGCCAATTAACATTCCCGTTTACGGAGCCTGGATCTCGTTAAGCCGAGACGTTCGCTGGTTCCTCCCGATGAAAACGACTTTGTAATCCTTCCTTTATTCGCCATTGTGCTCGACGCTCGTTCCTCGTCCGTTCAGGCTTCGAATCAGATTATGGTGGTGCGTACGTAATAACTCGAGGATTTTCTCCGAGCTTCTCTAATTGGGCGGTGAATTTTTTTCTTTTTTTTTTTTTCTGAAGAACAGGCGCAGTTTGTCGGTATAAAGTTTCGTTTGCCTTCCGAGAGAGAGAGTGTTTGATTCCTTTATTTTGAAATTTCAATTGCAACAGAGATAGATAACGAAATTGAATAAAACTGAAAATTCTAGGATGAAACGGTCAGGTTCTTTTACAAACAGTTAATAATAATAATAGATACCCCCTAAAATACTTACGAGACGCTATTCTAATGTATTAATTTTAATTAATTGCAATTTATAGACGCCTGTGTAATTTCATTACGTTCCTTCAGGCGAGAAGCATATCTTCGGCAAATCGAATTAAGCTATTTAAATTACTGATCAAGAGAACGATTTAAATACCATCGAACGTTTCATCGCGAAATCTTGTTCTTCGTGTTGTCTGTCAATAACTCAATGCTTCTACGCTTTCTTGATGGTTGTATCATCTCTAAATATGCAATAAAGATACGTCGCTTATCACTGTTATTGCAACTTATGATCGAGGCGAAACGTTAAAACCAATCCAGGCTCGCTAAACGAGCGAATAAACATCCATCAATTATTTCATTAGCACCGTTTGTGTAACTACAACGTTTCAGCTTGAAATAACGATAAAAATAGGGTGATGAAATGAATCACAAAAATTTTAAAGTTTCATTAATTTTCATCGTCGCCGTTATGCTAAATGAATTTTCAACGAAGAAGCCTTCGTTGTTTGATTTCTCCTTTGACAATGAATCGTATGAAAGGATCAGACTCGGAAGACTGTTATCTCTTATTAATTTTATCGAAAATTTTGAATTTTATCAATTTTCCTATACCAGGGTCCATCTAGCAATTTTTCTCTGATAATTTCTTTCCGTAATCGTCGTATTAAGCTTCTGACATCGAAGAAAGTTTGATCAAATTACCATTTGTTCCAAATAATTAAAAAATCAGAATATTCATTTCGATCGAACTAACAATTACCAAACCGCCGACTTTTTAATTTTACGCTCGTCGAAAATTTTTGAGTACCAAATTTCACAAAATGCGCACAACGCATACGTATATATTCTCTGCAAATGCAATACACGAAGCAGTCCTCCATCCAAGAAGTTCCATTTCTTTTTCAATTACATTCTCAAAAATAGAGAGCGACGCGCTGAAAAATTCTAATAAATAATCACCGGCTAATTGACATTCGCAGAATGGATCGTCAGTTTTTCTCGAAACATGGGGAAACATAATTGCCGCGATTTAACACCGTGATTAGATATTGTAAGTCTTCCTAATTAATTCTCTTAACTGCCGTTTGATAGAGCGGCTCGGTTGAAAATTCAATTACCCGGAATAATCAGCCGGAGGGGAGGGAACCGCATTCCTCATTCCAGTTCCACGCCGACAAACAACCGACGATTAACATAATTAACGGCCGATGATCGCACGATGATACCGTGTGGGATACGACTTCGTCGAAGTGTCGAAGATTCGCGAAACAGAACGAAGCGACGAAGGGGAATGATGAATTCGCAAACGGCGAATGCGGTTTTCTACCGCGTTCTAGAGGTCGTCGACCATTGAAATGGCGAAAGAAAATCGTGCGGCAAATTTTAAGAGTCGCGAGTCGTTGTGAATCCGAGACTTCGTTTCTCTAAGGTCGTAGCAAACCTGATTGTCAAAAAAGTTCCTGAACGCTCTTGGAACTGTTTCACAATTCGAGTGAGAAGAATTCAAAAGATTCCAACATCTTGTCACTTCGAACTCTAAAATACGGCAATTCTTAGGAAGATATTGTAAATGGAAGACAGTTTCATTCTTCAAGAAAGTGGTGATCTCTGATTGACCAAAGAAATGTTTCATTTCATCGTTTAAATTTCAATAAGACAGACTCGAGATTAATCAAATAGCTGACGTGTTCGAAGCTCGATAAAATAGTAAAAAACAATTAAATTTTGCACGAACGGATGATCGGATAATCCGTATAGATTTCTCGGCTTGCCGCGACGGATTATGCGAACGCGACACGTACCCGCATTCGACGCGATGTCTCTCTTATTGTTCGATCGAAAGGAAACAACGGAATCTCCGACTGTGTTGTCATTCAAAGTGGAATCTATTCCGGGGTTCCGGGTAGACGCAGAGAGAATTTGATCAGTTTGGAATTTGGAATTTGTTCTCGCGACGCGCGAGGGTGAGTTCGTACCTTGGGCGATGAATGAAATAAATAAAAAATTTCTCATAAATGTCTCCTTTTCTTTAAAAAACAAAAAAAAAAAAAGAATTGTCGCATCTTAAATATACGATATTTGAAAAAATAATGTTCGCAAGAAGTATCTGTCGATACGAATTAAACGAAACTCGATCCATTAAACTTTTATTTTTGATACAGTTGAAAATCTGTTCAACCGAGGCGAGTAACGTACACGATCAGCAAAGAATAGATTCGGAATAGATTCAAGGTTATTTGAGACTGACTGAGATTTAGGATTTTTGCCACTCACGTTGAACAATCGAAATCGAAACATAATAACGATTAAATACGAAACTCCAGCGACTCGATTTCACCTCAGAATTCTTCCCTGGTATCGGGTCATCGACGATTAGAACGATTGATGGAATTAACGAGTGACTAAATCAGACGAAGAATATTTATCGTAATCAATTCAACCGGATAAATGCAATTTCCTGCAGGAACTGCGGAAAACGGATGCTCGACGGAACGGTTTTCACGAAACGATTCCCCAAAACCTGGTAACTACCTGGTTTTAAGCTTTACAATACTTAATTTCGAAATTATCTCCATCAGATAGTAAAACAAAATTAAATATTCTAAATTCCACGTAATTATCTACATTGCAGTCATTTGTAACCCAAATGTTGAACATTGAACGAAACAATTTTGAAACAATTTTTCATCGATCGTGATAAAGTTAAGGTAGCACGATTGCAAATAATTTTCACAATTACGTTCTACGATGGAGTCGCTCGAATATTTCAGAGAGATACGTACAGTGCGCGTTTCTAAGTTCGCGAAAAGCAAACTAAAATTAATGTCACTGAAAGTCGTCGCAAAATAATTTTTAAACGAGAAAATGTTCCCCCCCTCCCCTTTGTTCTCCCATTTGTTTCCCATTTTTCCGTTGGCACGTTTCTCCAATTATTCCTCGTTGGAGTCCAATAATGCCGACACGCGCGATCGCTTTATGCTAGCCGATTAAAAATAGATAGCACGCGAGGGCCATGGTGTATTCATTGCATATAAATGCGTATCGCTGCAGGTCGCTAGCCGATTTCAAGGAAACGACGTCGTCTGACCTCCGTCGTCGCCGGCCATTACGTTCGAGGTCCGTCCGACTTTGCTTCGTTGATGCCTCGCCGATTTGCCAACGCAAGCATCGCGCATTTCTCCCACCTAGGAATCTCGCCGCTCTTTCGTCTCCTTTTCATTCGCTTTAACCAATTAATTCCCTCGTTCGTTGATTCGCATCAATTAATTTGCGTCTCATTAACGAGATCTTCCCGAGTGGTTTCCCATTAGGAATTCGAGCTTTGAATTAGATCGCAATCGATCCAAAAGTAAATTCTCTTGGTAAACAATTTGCACTTTTCGCAAACGGCCAAAATGACGATCTAATTTCTGATCGAAAGCGAATTAATTATACAAAGTGAAGAGCGTAAATGTACGTGGCTTTTCATTGTCATTTACGATCAAGTAATCGAGAAATAAATATCACTGGTGTATTTAGCACAGTTAACAGAAATACATTGTTACAGTTTTGCACTGGTATTTCAGCAATAAACTGTTTTCAGCAACGCTAAAAATGATCTGCAATGCGTCTTGGCATGCTTTGCACAAGGCGTCGACAGAAATTCGGAATGAATTTCGTCCCATTGCTCCTCGATTCTTTGTTGGAATTGGATAAACAATGGTGACGAGGCTTTACGTGAAAATGCCATTGTTCTTTTTTAAGACTTGTACGTCTCAAGTTCTAGTAAAAATGACTGAATATCCCTCTAATTCGCTGCAGATCAAAGCAAATGACTCTTGATGCCTTTGCAAACACGCAGTTCTACTATTGTTATAAACAGGGATAATGGCCCCTCCCTTTCAAATTTAACTACGAAAGTGAGCAATAGCGGCACAAACGATTCACCAGAATCTACCTAGAATAGCTTCGTGTAATTACCTGTCAACTCAGTGACCAACTGTAGCGACGAGAGGTCACTACGAGTCACAACGAGACCGATAGGTCGAGTGCGTACAAAAATTCGTCCACCGGCCGCTCGGCCATGGGCAGAGAGCCACTTTTAATAAACGAGACCCATCCATCTCGTCTCTATCCTCGGCTGCGTAGCATTCTAATTGAAAACAAGGGCGAAGGAATGAACGGGCGAGGACGCGTCGTCTCTGAGAAGGAAAGGAGAGGGGGGAAGGCAGGCTAGAAAAAAAAGAAGAAATTTTAGCCTGAGGAAGGTCGACACGGCACGCGGTACGAACAAACAGTCGGAACCCGTAATGGCTCCGTCGTAAAGTCATAAAACTAAATTATCGCGTAAATGATGGCGGACGTTAACTCTCGGTTCTTGCGATACCCGATCGATGCGTCGATCGTTGAGCCAAGTCTTGGTCGAGTGATCGTCATGCACTCGCACACACACACACACATGCACGTTCGGGAGAAAGTTTTGCCATTTATCGCTGCTTCGTAAACGCATAAACGTTTGGCCGTTCGAGCAAGGGGGGGGGGGAGAAGAAGAGAGGCAGGTCGTTCGACCGAGTTCGAATTTGGTGGAGAAGGGTTGCGAGACCAGGCAAGAATCGAAGGGGTTCCTGTTTGGATTTCCAGCTTTTCATCGTCACCATCCGGCCCTCTCCTCTGCCGAATGATATTTTCCCAAAAATATCGTGTTTCTTCGCGTTTCGTGGGATTTGGAAATTGACAATGGGCAGACGCTTCCGGTTCTTGCTGGAAGATAGGGTTACGCCGTTTGTAATGGAGAAAGAGGGACTCTTCGTCCGGGTATTTTCGATTTCTGGATGATCGTTATATTCGTAACTCCAAAGTACATGTATTTTTTACAAGTACGAGTAATTTAAAGTATGTATATTTTTTTTCTTCTTGTTATTATATTCTTTAAAGAAATTCTAAAAATATGAGAATTTAATGATATCAAGGAAAATATTTCCTGAGCTACGTGTAATGCTACGTCGCTGTATCTGGTGGCCTCGATTTTAGTTAATTTGGATCATGGCAATAAATGAAAAATATATGCGACAATGTGGAGCAAGGCAAGAATATTTCAAAATGTATATTCGCACGTCGATTCGTCATTTATGCATTACGAATATTGCATTCAAACGAAAGAAAGACACGTTGTGCGCTATCTTTAGAACCAGATTTCTTTCGTTATTGCGAATTTAACTTGAAATTTTCTTCGCATTTATTAATATGAAATCCCACTTTACTTTATATTCAGTATCAATTCTGTACCTTGTTGGTCTAATGAATATTATAAATCATTAAACGTTGCAACCATTTTCTTCCACGAAGTAGCAAGATAATTACAATGACACACCTTGTATTATTTCCATATTTATTATATCCATTATTTAGAATATCACTGCAATATCATCGAATCGTGTCAACGATAATCACACTTTACTAAAATTTACATGACAGAACAGAATCGTAATTGGCCATCGATGACGATAAGAAGGAAGGAGAAGCTGTTGAAACGCGTAGGTGGTAGCCATCGAACAGGTGGCTACGAAGCGAAGTTGAATCACGTGGGTGGTTAAGCACAATGCAGCACCTCGATGATCCATAAACGCAGTGCGATTCTCGATCCGCGATAAAACGCGAGTAAGTGCAAAACGATCCGATTAACCGAAGCGAAGCGTTAGTCGAGAGTTTCGTTAACGAGCAACGCACAGGCGTTGGCAAATTTTTTTCTTCTTTTTTCCTTTTCCTTCTCGAGAATGCTAACCAGAAAAGGAAATCGAGCGTTGCACGATCGAGCTGGCCGTTCGCGAGTCACTTGATCAGCGGTAAACCGATCCGAGAGCAGCCGTAAAATTCCACGAGCCCGTGGTGGAGCCCTAGTCGCCGAGTACGCTAAACGATCGGGCAAACACACGAGCGCGAAATCTCGAGACAGTTTCGCACGAATACGTAACGAAAGCAGTCCAAGCGTAGCTCATCGCGGGTTCATCGAACTCGTTCGTATCACGTTTTCTTTTTTTCGCCCGCGAGCACGCACGTGCCTATCGTCCTTCGACTCGGAACTGGGCTCGTGTACGCGCTCTCGAATTTTGTATCAGTTCCCCGAGTAGGCGGCCAGGGAATCCCCGAATTGAGAAGGAAGTGGAGCCTCCATTTCCAAGGACAAAGTATTCACGTTGAGAATTCGGTTAACAAATATTGTTGAAGATCGTATATGGGAGAAATATATATCACGCTTGAAAGATACGAGCATATCTAATTCGATCATCTCCATATAGAAATGTCACAATAGTGAACGAGAGTTAGACAGCATGCACATCATATCCAAAGGAGCTCGTCGAAGAAGCAAATACAGCAAGTCCATTAAACGCGGTTTGACGTGTCGGAGATTTTTGGAGTAGAGGAAGCGTGTTCCTGTTTCTCTATAACGTTCAGACGTTGCACATTCGAGGATCGTCAGACGAAACTGCTTCTCCATTGTGTCGGCACACGAATACAATACAAAGTGGTAACTAAGTCAATTGAGACACACAAGCACAGAAAAATCCGGCGACGTTCCTAAATCGAAGATGAGGACGAGCTTCGACAACCATGTGGTTACCAACACTTGTATGAGCCAGAGAGGAAGAAAGAGAGAAAAAAGGACAGAAATGGAAGGATAAAACGGGACGAGGAATCGCGAAGAAGATGATCGTGGTCTCGGCTGGAACAAAGATGGAAAGAAATGGTTTGAGGAAAGCAGAAGAGAGACCGAGAGGAAGCCGGCAAGGTTAGAGAGAGAGAGAGAGAGAGAGAGAGGTAATCCGTGTGTGAGATGGCAAAAGGCGAAACAGACAGAGGTAACACGGTGTGTGGCGCGGTTGGCTCGAGCGAGAGGGCGCATGGCCTTGGCCGCTGCTGCGGGGTAATTCAGTCAAGGTTTCGGCCGATGAACTTCCTCCGATGGGAGGAAGGAGAGACGGCCGGTAGAGGTCCGCGGCGAGTGGTGGGGCGACGGTTCGGCCAATGGCGAGGGCACGCGGCCCAGCGAGCGGCCGTGCGATTGGTTGGGCCCGTGACGCCGGTGCCCGGGCCCGCAGCCGCCGCTTGTCAGTGACCTCCAGCATTGAAAATACGATGAACTCTCTCGGGGGGCTCTCTGTAAGAGCGCACCGGTGCGCTGTGTGTCCTCTACTACATACTAGGTAGCCAGGGCGTAGACATTGTAGATGGTCGAGGCAGCCTGGCAAGCAAGCAGCCACATCAATCCCTCCCCTCCACCGGGAACCGGCGTCGCTCCGAGTAAGGGCTGCACGGCCCCCAGGTAACCAACACTCGGCAGCGCCGAACTCCAGTCAGACCAACGCGAACTTCCCTCGAGCGAACACTTACTTTCACTCTCTCTTCCCAGAGAGTGCGCTCTCTTGCTCGCAGTTTCCTTCGACTTGAGTTTCGTTCTCCTCGCTCCTGGTTTTCCTTCCTTCGCTCTCGCATCACCCGGTTCCTTCCTTCCTTCCTTCCTTCCTTCCTTCCTTCCCTTCTTCCTTCCTTCCTTCTTTCTTTCTTTCTTTCTTTCGTTCCCCTTTCGTATAACACGGACGAGGTGTCCATCGGTTGCCACAGAACGCACTTGCCCTTCGTTTCGGTAGGAGGTTCTCGCTCGAACCGGAGTTCGTATCCCTCGGTGTGATTCATTCCCCCGGTCGGTCGGCTTCTCGGCACGTTGTTAATCACGTGATCGACCGCATTGTGCTTCAGGAGAGAAACAGACTTGGAGATAAAGAGAGCAAAAGATAGATATTTTGCTCGACGAGTTTGCTTCATTTTAGTGATGCCGAAGAATAAAGTGAATTTGAGTGTTTACGTTAGTCAGTGATCAGTCCGAGGGGAACGTAAAAGTGATGAACTAATGTCGGTCCTCGGGTCAGTGCAGTGCCGTGTCAAGTGGATGATACAACGAAGAACCTAAGAGTTATTGAGGTTATTCGTGATTGAACGATAGACAGACACCATGATCCTGACCCCGGACAGCAGCGCGCAGGCCACGATGGCGACGTCACCGGCACCGGAATCGCCGATCTCGAGCATGTCGCACGGCTCCCGCGCGTCCAGCGTGTCGCGCATGTCTTGTGTCTCTCAGGACATGTCCAGCTCTTATCACGTGGCGCAGTTGCCTCATCATCTCAGCCCCAACATGCCTACCATGGACTCGACCGTTTCGTCGGCGAAACCCGAGCCGGAATTGAACATAGGTACGATTCGGGATCGTTGTCCCGACATATCACGCGCAAAGAGGGATGACAGAATAAGAATCAAAAAATTCCACGAAGATGTAAAAAGAAAAAAAACGTATGATTCGATTGTCATCAAACCCACTTTTTAATATACTCAATCAAAAATTGGTGGTCAAATTAACTCCTCGCCCCCCCCCCCCAAAAAAAAAAGATAGAAGCAGAGAAATTAAATTTCGATCGAGGTTCAACCTATTGGCGATCGATCGGTTGGATCTCGTGAAACTGAAGAACGATCGTGCGTCGTGACAGTCGAGTGAAAGCAGAAAGTTGTAACACGCCGATGCTGTAACCCGCCGCGAGAGAGGAGAAAGTGTTCTTCTTTCTCTTTCTCTCCCACCTTTCTCCTCCCAGACGCGTGCTCTCCGCCACGTGGAGAGCAACGTGAATCCGACACGTTACGTTATCGGACGTTACACACACACACACACACACACACACACACACACCCACACACACACACCTGGTGCAAGTGAAACGACAGTGCGTAATTTGTTTTTTTTTCTTCTGTTTCTCTTGCAGAATTCGACGGGACCACGGTATTGTGTCGTGTCTGCGGGGACAAGGCGTCCGGTTTTCACTATGGGGTACACTCCTGCGAAGGATGCAAGGTGAGTGGAAATTCGAACTGGACACACGATACGATTCTACGTACATTTCGCGTATTACGTTCGACGTTTTTCGATCTATTTTCGCTTTCGACAGCATTTGCTCGCTCGGCTCGAGCTCTCTGTTCGCTTTGTTGGAATTCTTTCTTCAAGAAAATTCTGTCCAAAGAAGAAAAAAAAATATGTACGATGGATCTGAAAATCGTCGTAACGAACAATCGCGCCGAGCATTGCAGTGAACATTTTCGATACTTTTTGCCAAATTTTATTTTATTTTATCTTTTTTTTTTTTTGTAAAATTTGTGGAACAATGAATTTCGAAAGTATTTCTCGTTGTTGGGATTTTACCGATAGTGACTCGACGAGTTCCGCGAAAAGTATCGAAAATGTGACACGATGTGGCCAGGAAGTGAACGGAGCTTGAATGTGAATGTACGATGCGATCAAGGCTACGGAGAAGCTATCGACCGAGCACCGCTCGACCTTGTGCACGCGGAAATCGCGAGACGTTCGAGCTGGTCCTTGACGTTGCCTCCTCGACCGGACAGCCTCTCGCAAACGAAAAATCTTGCCAAGGTCTCTTTTCTTCCATTCACGATCAATTACGATCTCCTTTCTCGCGCGCACGATGATCAGTGAAACGAATTAAATTGATCCAAATAATTCAATATATTCATTTTATTCTCCTAGAAAAATAAGAGAACGGAATTTCGTTTCTACGATGAAAGTAGAAATGGTATTTCCTTCGAGAGAAATTCAGGGTAACTTTTTGAGAAAAGATGGATAGAATACGGGACGGCGAACGATCGGATTTTCTTGGAACAGGAGGCAGGTCGGGACTCGGACAATAGCTTCGCGGGCGGTTACGCAAAAGGATCTGAGGAAATGTGGCGAAATTCTGTGTGGAACGATAACCCTCGTGTGAGAATGGACAGGTAGATAGCTCGTGGCTCTTTTCGTAAAGACAGTTTTGTATTGGTGGTTTTCGTGTGGCCGAGTTTTTAAAGCCAGGTATGTGCAACGCAAAGAATGCACATCCGTCCGCGTAACTTCCTGTTACAACTTCTCTCCCTCTTCTCTCCCTCTGCTCTCCTCAGCTCTGCTCTGCTCTGCTCTGCTCTCCTTTCTTTTCATTCGAATCGACTCTGTCCCTCTGTCGATCATTTAAAATTGAAAAGAAAAAAGAAAAGAGCTCTCCGCCAGTATCGTCGGGAGTGTGCCAGCGTAGAAAACGTTTGTCCGTTGAAAACGTATCGAAGTAAAATGACTCATCGTTGAAAAGAGCGTAGTCGGTTAACGAATCGTGGCGGTGCGAAAGGAGAGTTCTTTCCCCGCGAAACCTCGAATCCAATGTAAATCGTTTCCCTCGAGACTGATAATTACGCCCCGCGAAGGCCAACGTCCTCGTGCTCGTCATTGTACGACTTCAAGGAGGCGCGTGGTGGGGGACAGTACAGGCCGCGAATTCGTTTTAGGAAGTGGCAGTATGTTCTACCCGCTCCTGCTGCTCCATCCCCTCCGCGTCAACTGGGGAAACGTGGTGAGGGTACTTCGCCAGGTGTTGCGAACCGGTGCGCCAGTGCTCGCAGATCTTCCTCGTCCGTCGACCCGATGATTTCGTTTTGATGCGTTTTCTTACTGTCGTTAATTAATCGTTGCACGACTGCTAAATGTATACCTTGGTAGCTTTTCACTTGGTACGTTTCGAGATTTACAACTGACGATTTTGACAATCTTGTCCAAAACTGATCGATCAGTCGTACGTACCGATCCGGTCGGTAGTTCAAATAGGGTAGCTTAACGCTACGGGGTTTCTAATCTTCCGTTTGAAGTAGGCACGCCGACGATGACTTTCCCCAAAGCTAATCCGCCGAAACCCAAATATCCTGGCAAGGAGTCGTTTGTCCGGTGTCCAGACGAAAAGAAAGAGAGAGTGGCCCAGCGGGATCGCCGAAAAGCCAACGGAGATGATGGCGGCGGGCCGCGGGAAAGAGAAAGTGTCCCCTAACCCCCGCTGATCGTATTTCTACCTCGACCATTTCCGTTTTCGTACCAGAGAATCAGTGTCGATCGTTCTTCCGAACGATACGTCAGCCGAGAATTTTTTCTCGCGAAAATCTTTCTTTCCCCCACCCGAAGATCTTG
>KQ435960.1:124077-141388 GCA_001276565.1 Melipona quadrifasciata | reverse complement strand
TTCACTACATTAAAATATAATAAGGGTACAATGAAAGGTATATTTTATAAAAGTTTGCGCGTAACGTAACGATTCGCGTAAAGGAGATGTAATAACAGTCTTCGACCTTTACACTTTTACGCTACGTTATCCAGAAATTAGCTTCTCCGATTTACACCGCTTTTGCATCGAACGGCTCGTTTAGAATGTATATCGTAACGTTGGAGCAAACGTTCCACCTTGGTTTTCGTCACGTTGTTACGCGAGCGTGCCGCAGTCCACCGCGATAATTAGAAGCGAGGAGATAATGTCGGGGGCGTAATTCTATCGGGCGTTTCGCTAAAACGATAAGAGGTCAGCCACGGTTGAGCTGGAGCCGGCCGGGGGCATCGAGAGCAGGCGAGTTAAGCGACCCTGAAAGTTCAAGAACGCCGGGTGAACGTCCGCTCGCCAGCGATTTCGCCCTTCGCGGTTTACCGCTGCTCCTTCGGACGTATCGTTGTTCCGTGCCGCGTATCAGCTGTCCGATCGAATAAGCGTCCAATAAACGTTTCTTCTTCTTCTTCTTGTTACGTGAGTTTATGACTCTAAGGGGCCACACTAATTATTACACTGTAAACTGCGAATGCGTAGGGAAATGGCAATTTATAAACGTCATTCTCTAAAATCATTGTCTTAAAATTTGAAATGAGATTGATATTTCTTTTACTATGAAAATCAAATGAAATGTTTGTTATTATTGCAGTAAAATCTCTTTCTCACTTTCGCTAATAATCTTTTAGTCTTCTTACAGATTAGACGACCTTTTGTCAGATCTTTCCATCTTCAGAACATTGTTGTCGTTGTTATTTATTGAATTTACTGAATAATAAATATACCATTTATTTGTGTCAAGTGCTGATCAATAAATGGAAAATGTTTGCGCATTTCTGAGGAATTTCAAAATGTAGAGACGCGTCGGGCAGGGTTGACACCGCAAACCTTTGTTTGGCATAGCTTGGATCGCAGTCATAGTTCTCTAGCTGAATTTGCATAATCGTCTAGTCTTAGTCTTACGATGGTTCAGTCGTAAATTTAAACCCGAATATTTCAAGCAAGATTATATTTGCTTAATTTTTCTTACGTGTGATATAGAAAGATAAAACCAGTTGGTAGATCTTGTTTCCAAAACAAAGACAACTACAGTGAGTTATCTATCGATTCGATAATCCTTTTTTTTTTATCGTTTAGAGATCAAAGAAGTGGAGTTATTTCGTCACACAGCTCGAATTTAAAGCGCGCGGTAGTTGTCTAACGAACCTCGTTGTGTTCGAACGTGAAATGCAAATGGGCCACGGCTTGGCCACTTTTCTGACACTCGGCGGGTCGGGTTCAACGCTCGCCTTTATTTATGCTCGTGAATGAAGAGTGACGCGACAAACTCGCTGGCAAACGCGCGTGTCGAAGGTAAAGCAGGTTACTTTTCACTCTTCCCTCGAACCGTTCCGTTGCAACCGAAACACCTAAGGCTCCTAATTAACGTTCGAACATCAAAGTGAGATTTTGTGAAAATTTTGTTACCGTTTTAAATTATAAATACATTCCCTACGTACTAACCCAAGTGAACTACTTCGAACCTTCAATCCTCTTACGCCAGACTGTTTGTCAAAATTTTCCAACACCAATTGTAACTTGATATATTTCATAAATACAATTAGATATTACGTTGAATACGATTTCCTGAAGCAGATGATTTATACTTGTTTCATTCGGAAAGTACGCGGAGCGAAGTAACGATGATAAATTGATATTTTACAAGGAAGATGCGATCGACCTGGAGCCAGATTTATTATTTATATGTTCTGGGAATATTAACGAGTATTTGATTGAATCCGAGTTCTCCTTTTTTCCTTCAACGAACTGTTGTTACAGTTTTGTTAATGACACTTTGAACTTCGTTGCTCTCTCAGGGCTTATGAAGACGATAGATAGATTGCGGAATGTTTATTGCAAAAGATCGTTAATACTGACGACAGATCTTTAATGTGAAAAAGCAAAAGAATTTTGTTCTATATATTTTTTACTTATCTCTCTGTAATGTGGAATATTCTCGTGTCGATTGTTCACTCCTATCAAGGTCAGATATACTTGACCAATTGTCAAGTTCGATTTTCTTGAAAACAAAGACTTTAACGAAAAAACTGCACGACTTGTACCCCAGTACGATTCGTCTCACTGGAATGGCCCAGAAGCAACTGTTCCGACTAGGAAATGAAGACGACTTTTTTGCCATAAAATTTTATTGATACGCAAACATTCGAATCGATAGAAAACAAACTGCAGGCGCGATCGCTCAGTATCAAACTGAGCCACTCCTACTCGAGGTCTACCCCACGCCCCCTCACGAATCACGTGACCAATCAAATCAACCAATCGCTAATTTTCGTTGCATCAGCGTTGCACCTGAAGAGGCCCGATTTTCTGGGTTATCCCAGTTGAAATCACTTTCAGTGATAATAATTTGATTCTCTCCCTTTGACTCGTTTTTAATTAACTTAGAGTCATGTCGATTAAAGCATATAATTTTGCTTTATAATTCTAAAATTTCTATTTGATATAGCGATCTGATTAACAACACTGTAGGCAAGCAAATTTTTGTAAATCTTTGGATGCTTAAGAAGATGCAAAACACGATGTGACTGGAAAATTTTACAGGCTGTTGGACTGTTATCGAACACGTGAGACTCTGATGAATCACAACACGATGACCACCAGCCTCTAAAGAAAATAAAAGAAGAAACGAACAGAATAGAATATTCAAACGCGATCGATATCTCGATAGTAAATGTGTCACGAAAGGTGTGTTATTCCAACGTATTATTCCAACGTGGAATTTCGTGGAAATTGAACAATGGTAACCAACAATGGCGATCGTTTCACCGTGGAATATCCAAGGTCAAGCGGCACCCATGACCTCGAACTGGAAAGAAACGTAAGGAAAGGGCTAACGGCCAGGCGGAGGAAGCGTAACTCGATAACCATCAGGCATAATGCCTAATTTTCGAGGGTCACTCGCATTGAAATCGGTCCAAACGACTTCGCGGCGCAGCCATGCTTGTCGATTGAGAATTGTAAACGAAACGGCCACGGACAATCATCAGGCTCGCAGCTAAATTAGTTAATTAAACACAACGTTTAGTGAATTTCAATATCGGAGACCGCTGACGGAAACAAAAGTCGGATAAGGCGATTGATTGAGGCGTGTTAAGCACGAGAAGAATATTGAGTTGACTGTCGTTGAATTGATATCGAGTCGTTTATTTATTCCACGTTTCTGTTCTTGATACAAAGATCTACGCGATTGTGAATTGGTAATGATAAGGATCAGTTTGATTATGAAGATTCGTGAAAAGGTAAAAGATACATGAAATTTTACATACAGCTGTATTTTTAGAAAGTATTCGCTGTCTATTGAAAAATTTCAATAATAAAATCGGCAATAAAATGTTTTCAATATTCAAATAGTTCTTTGAATTTTTTAACTAACTTTTTCAAGATCAAATTAGATACAGGCATACAGGAGAAAGAATATCGTTATAATTTTATAATACTGTAATTAATCATTTTATACTCCGTTTTATCTATTGTTATAATGTTGTTTATTTGTAATCCATTATCTACAAAACTACACAATATTCAATCCAACCAAAAACACTCAGTTTCCACTTGGAAAGAACTACGTCATTCGCAAAATTATCATGCATTTCAAATACGTGTATCTGAAAACGTCCAATTTCCCTAGATGGTAATTTCATTATATATTTAATTATTAGTTAATTTAAATATAAATATATTTAATACATAATAATTAAATATAACGAAATTATTATGTAGGAGAATTGGACGTTTTGAAATACGTGTATTATCAGTTGCACGATAAAAAGTCAACGCTCAAAACATCTATTTCTAACAAGGAGAAAACTTAATTTAAAAGTGCCGAGAGAAAGAGAGAGAACAAGCATAACGCAAGGGAACGGGTTACGGAGAGGAGATAATCGAGGGCGTTGATCTTTCTATTTCGCGGGCGGTTTTAAATGAAGTCTCGTGGCACGCGGCGCGATTTACGAGACGAGGAAAGAGAATTATCGAGGGTAAGGTGGCCTAATTTATGGAGTAGCCAGCCGTCTAATTAATCGGCCTCGGTTCCCGGAAACACATCAGCAACGCGTTACGTCGCATAGCATAGGAAGAAGCCCGCAGGGTCGTTGACCGTGCTCCTTAACTGGTATATTTTCGTCATCCAGAAACACGTACATATGCATGTAAGTAGTCTCGATGAGTAGACTACTCGCTCCGTTTCGAGTTACAATCGTTCAGGATTATACGCGAATTTGTCGCCTCTGAAGTCTTCGTTCGCCGATAACAGCGCGACTACAAAGTTCACATGTCAGTTTAGTTGCGTTCTTCGTTAGTTGAGCTGTTGTCGAGTAGAATGTGTGCATGTTCGCAAATTTATATTTTCACGAATATAATTGGAAAAAAATGGATTGGAACGAGTAGTTGCTTTTCCTTTTTTGTAATTACGCTTCTGTATAGATCGAATTTTTATATTATGATACAACACGGCACCTTGTACGTAATAATTACGAATTTTTATAACGTAATATTTCTATAATTGAAGTATCGTAAATGGTATCAAGTCTTTTTTATAGCTGAAGCATGAATATAAAGTTATCGAATGATACGATGAATTGAATTAAATTCAGATGAATTTGATATAAGACATTGTAGTATATATACAAAAGACAAAATATAGTATATTGTATTTTAGCATAATTTTTATTCAGTGAAATTCCGAATGGAAGATTTCAATTCAAATTTCTGATAAATTTTCAAATTTCAGTTCTTTTCGCACTTTAATCATTCTGGCAGTGTTTACAAAATTGTCGAATACTTTTACATTTTTGCACAGATTTATCAAACAAGTTAACATGTACAATCTTCTTAATTTTGCAAGTTATCTTTAATTACAAGATGTCTTTTAATTGATGATTATGAGCCATAAATGGCTTGTGCATCAGAACGTTACAAGAACAATTCAAAATTAGTATTTTAATATTATAATAGACGAATGATTGTGATCTTGCAACTCTTACTTTCCATTTGTTCGGTACATATATTTTACTGTTATTTCTTATATTCAATTTCATGAAATTTAATAGTAAAATGATTCGCGGATTTCAAATTTTCTCGTTTCACGATCGTTTTCACGACGTTTCGATGAATCAGAATCAACGTTGATTTCCGTTTAGACATTAGAAACACAATCGGATAAATTTTCACTTCAATTATCACCACTTAAATCGCAATGATTTCTGCGTGGAGCATTAAACAACGTTCGATTTCTCAAGCGTCAAAGAAACAGAATCCTATCGCTTCATATCTCCATGTTTAAATCAATTCGTTTCTCTAAATAGTGTATCTCTCGTAGAATAACTCTCGAACGGAACTTCATTTACAAAACTTGCTTCATTTATATTTCGCAACAACATTTCAATCACCGTGCCGCCTCGGTCCGCAACGAACTAATTTAACTCCACTCCCAACTCCAAGACCCCTCGGAAGGGGTGAAAACGAGAGAGAAGTTCCGACGATAATCCGAAAACGCGGAACAAATTCGAGCGCGAGGAGGCAGCTGTGCTCTCGATGTGCAACAAACAGACGTGCAAAATAGGGTGGGGGGGAAAAAAAAAGAAGCGAAAAATACAGAGTTTGAAGCAAGAGAAAAAAACGAAGTCACGGAGCATGAACTAAATTCGCGCGTGATTCTTTTCGTTTTTTCTTTTTTTTTCCACAAACATCGGAGGAAATTCACAGAGAGAAAGAGCGAGGCTGAAAAGAAGAGACAGAGAAAGAAAAAGAGAGAGAGAGAGAGAGAGAGAGAGAGAAAGTGAGAGAGGAGGTAAAGAGAGAAAGAGAAAGAGAGGACTCTCACCGTGAAGCATCGATGGATACCGAAGCGTAGTTTACATCGCGTCGGAGCGGACCGGTTCAACGACCGACACGGTTTCGCTCGCGCTCGAATCCAAGCTGCGAGGCGTCATGCGCCCCGCGATTACGCTCGCGATACTACGCGAGAAATTCTGTGTCGTTACCGTGGTCCAATTTCCGACCGACCGGCGACGAGTGAAAAGACGTTTCCCCCGAGCTCCGAATGATAATTCGGATCGCTGCGTCGCGATAACGGATCGCGAAGTACACGTGCGTGGGCATGTGTTACGGTGAGTGGATGCTGTTAGAAATTTCTGTCCTGATTTAATTACGACTGGTTGCAGTTGATTGCGATAAATCTTAAAATCACTACGATGCGTTGATACAAAATGATACTCGATGTTTCTTTCGACACTCGCTGTGCTACTTTTCTTACAGATATTCTGTCATATCTCTATTGTATAGATATTGTATTCAAGAATTTATTACATCATCCCAACGCTACGCGACGAATGAAAATTGTCATTCAGTTATTTCAGCTCAATTTTGAACAATCATATTTTAATTCATACGTTTAGTGTAACTTTTATGATGTCGTTTTAATTCATTGTTTGTTACGGTTTGATTAAGAACAGTTACGACGGGAATATAAAAATGATATTTGTACATTATGTCTCTTTCTTCAGTCATCATTGGACTGCAGATTTCAATGCACTTATGGAAAATTCGAAGAGTACCACATAATGCAGAAAATTTTACAGAAAAATTGTGGCACTTTGTAATAAGACGTACAGCTTTGTATAATATTTAGTCTACGAGATAATTTTCTATCCGTGCATATCATATTTTAAATTCCACACTTTGGGACTTTCTATCTTTCTGAACAAAAGTCCAACATGAAAATTATAACGTAAACTATAAAAAGTTACAACATAACGTAATGTTGTAAAAGTTGTGACGTAATATCTTCAATGTATAACATCTTCAATATAATAAAAATTTACTTATCCAAGTATATAAAAGAGGGAAGAAGATGCCAACTCGAACAAACGTATCGACACAGCATAAAACCATCTATCATCCGAAGATTAAAAAGAGGAAAACCTACGTGACAAAATTTCTAAAAGCGAACATTTTTTCCCTCTTTTGAACCACCGTATCGTGTGCGATAAATGCACGCGCAAAGCTCGAGGAGTTCCTTGCTCGGAATCCGCGGACTGGCGCGGTCGTTGCACCCGTTGCAAGTATTATATACGCAACGTTCTACACACGTTCTCGCTGCTTCACTCACTATCTCTCTCTCTCTCTGAGTTTTTCTCTCGTGACATTATCCTCCTCCGTGCGTCAGCCGCGATTTTATTTATCCCCCGTCTCGGCCGCGCTTTTAATCCGTCTAATTGCGCCACCCCGTAGCTCGTAAATCCACGGGAGGAACGTAAATTCGCGACATCGCCCTCGTTCGCCTTTTCTCGCTCCTCCCCGGAAACCGCATAATTTCCTCGTGGTATTTTGACACGTGCGAGCCAGTCCGAGGGTGTCTGCTTCTTTTTGATTGTTTCGGATAGAATATAGCGAGGAATTTATCGAGGGTTTTTTGCTTTTGAAGTTACTTTCGTAGCACTTTTGGGAAGAGAAACAGAAACGGAACAGACCTCTGAATATTGGATGCTATATCGTACTATATTGGATAATTGGATTGTTTACACGAATCGAAAGTAGAGTAGAGATACATGCACTTTGAAATTCGCTTTATAGAATTTGTAATTATATGGAAAATTAACACTCAAAGCTAACATTTGAAAATTATACCTTGATCTCTTAAATTAGACTTAGATCCTTACGTTTCTATCTTTCTTTGGATCTTTAGATCTGAAACCTAAAGATATCATAAGTTACACGAAAGTTACCAAGTTCGGATAGTCATACGTATGTACACCAATATATATAAATACGGATAAAATGAAAGTGACTCAACCACCAAATGAATTATTCTTTCCGTTACTTTCACGTTTCCTCAAACAATTTCTTCGAGCTGGTTTCAATCGAGCGCGCAATTGGCAAAAAAAAAAGTCGATCACTTTCGATCGCTCCGCCGACACGAAACGTCAGTAACGCGTACCGAAACGAAAAGAAAAAAGGGAAAATATAAAAATTCGAAGGAAAAGAAGGGCCGAGAAACACGCGTGGCTGGCGAACGTCCTCCATCTTTGCGCTCGCTCGTCGTGAAATACGTTTGAGAGCACGCCTAAAAATGTATCGAGAGCAGTATGTTAAGTACCCCGTCGTGGCCCAGGGCGGGACAAAGAGACAGAAGGAGAGAAAGGGAGAGACGGAGATGCCGAGAGGGGAAATAGAGGGCCATAGAACGTACGGTGAACGAACTGGCAACTCGTTTTCGAACGGCAGACCGTATAATTGCGAGTGCTCGTCGCGGTTCAATCGACAAATGGGTCTCGGCAAAAATCACGTGATACCTGTAATCGTGTCACGAACGACTTCCACGGATAGCCTCTTTGCCTATCCACGTTAATTGAAACCACAAGTGTATCGGATGCCGGCGCTGATCACCTGAAAATCGACGTCGGTTCATCCCGCTGCGTGCACACACGTCGCATGTTCCACTTACGACCGACGATCCTATTCCACTGCCTCCGAGAATGCTGGTCCATTTGTGTCTGTCGTATGTGGATTCAGCGTGGATGAGTGAGTTTAGAATTCTCCTTTCGTTTATTTACTTATTCATCTATTCGAATAGACGGAAAAAATCCCTACTTGTACAAGAAAAAAAAAAAAAAAGAAAAAAGAAAATAATAGAAAAGAAACAAGATCAAGAATAGTATTGGAGGATAGTAAATGAGATAAATTTTTGTCGAATATTCTTAGGTTTGTTGAGATATTTGAATGTAAGGAAATTCGAATGAATAGAGGATCCTTGAATTTAAAGGAATCTTGAAAATAAAAATATACAGAATATTCGAGGTATTTCATTAGCAATAGTAACTGGAGTTGATGAAATAAATGACGAAGTCTTGTTCAAATATTCCATTTATTTGTGGAAATTGAATTTATATAGATAAGCGCAATCCAATTATGAAATAAATGGATTAATCGTAGTTGAAAATACATTAATCTGATATTTATAATAATCCCGGCTCTTTAATAATTAATTTGAATTCTTTTTTGAGTATTGAAACGTGGTAAATTGAATATCGATACGGATACGATTAAATTTCGTTAATTCCTTTCATTCGATGAAATTTTATCACAAATGATTGATCGAGACTAAAAAATGGAATTATTTATTATATTTTATGTATATTTTATACATATGATGATATATTTATTTATACTTATGTTTTATTTAATTTTGTTATTTCATATATTCATACATTTATCGTGTCGCAAATTTTATTGTATCATTCACTTTATATTGTAATTACACGCACAAATTGTTCTCCTCTTATGCGCAAATGACCCCGTTACCGTCTTTACCGTCAGGATTAAAAAAAAAAAGTAGTCGAATACTGGAAGATCGATGCTCGCGATAGTTCTGCGATGTCGTCGAAATTGCCGTTCGGAAGTAACGAGATACAAATAGAACCTTCTCGCGATCGCGCCGCTATGGAGCGAACAGAGGTGACTGCCCCCGTATTAGGTCACATTTGCGCCTGCTCCGACACCGCCGCCCGCTTGCCGGGACGACGATTATGCCGCGTTCACAGGACCGTCGAACCTTTGACCCGTGACCAGCGATCGGTGATCCGTATTAACTGGCCCGCCTGTCGGTCTCGATGATACATCGATCGGTATATCGACACCGGGACGCTATTCTATCGCTGATAGAAACACACAGCCAGATGTTCTTTCGTTGATGCGATATCATTACGAGGTGTTCCATACCGCGCGGATATTTCTGCACATTATACTTATATCATAATTTTACCAGGCTAAGCTTCGTTTTGGAGAAACACAGTTTGTTTGAAATTCTTCAATAATGTTTTATCTTTTAACCACGCGTGTAGTGCGTGTAATAATCCGTTATAACAACGTTACTGTTCAACAACATCACACATCGTCTCAACACTAATAATCGATAACGTCGTTGTAGCCTTGGATTTTCAACTTGGTTAGTCGAAACAAATTCATTTTAACAAGTCAATTAAAATTCTTTATCGAAGAAGAAGAAATTCTGATCAGAAAACACATTCTATTGACACTTGAATAATCGGTGACGTTATTGTAGCCTCGTGTGATTCTCAATATTGGTAACCAACGACGTTGTTGTAACACCATAGTTTTTGTGATCTTATGAGACAAAATTCACAGTGAAAGGTAGGATTTATAGAACGTGAATTAGCAAAGCATCATTTTCTTCACACAACTACAGCATAAAGTTTGCATCAAAGTCATTAAAGGGAAAAGAAACAGAAATTTTACAACACGATAACACGAAACAAATACATTGGCCTACATTTATAAAATTTCTAAAAGAGGAAACTATCAATTGGTCACTCGTAGTGGTTCTAAACAGCGTTAATGCCAATTCTCAACTTCATCGTCGGTCGGGAACATCTCACGCGAGCACGTGTGAGCATATAAATATTGTAACATACCGTAACAACGCGTTGAATTCGCGAGCCCGTAGTCGGTGACGCAATTCTCACGTTCGCGTTATTAACGGTGAGCAGCGGCCGCGGAGGAAAAATCTCGCGTCCCCGTAACTCGCTCGCGGTGAAAAAGCGCGAGAGTTGCCGGAGGTCGTTGCCACTACGGCCGAACCCGCCTCTCCTCCCTCTCCCACTCTCTTCTTCAGCCCCTTTCGCCGTTTCTCACTTGCTCGCTCGCTCGCTCGCTCGCTCGCTGTTCGCCGCCGTTCGCTTTTTCCTCCGTCGTCGCCTTTTTCACGGATTAATTAAACGTTTCCTTTATCCCGGCCCGCGTTTCAATTTCGCCACTTTCTAAACAGAAAACGCGAAACTGTTCCAAGCCGCGCTTCAAGAAAGAAACGGAATAAACCCGAGTGAAAGTAAGAATGCAGCACCGAGGAAATGGGACTCTTCAGCTTTAGCTCTCGCGAGCGGAAGAGATCCGCGGACGTGGTTTCTTCAAAGTTGGGGGCTTGGAACGTTATTTCGGGGACGGCAAAGTGAAAATTTATTAGGTTTAGGTTATTTTATGTTTCATTCGCATCGGTGGTTTATTTTCCAGCAATTAGAGGGAAAGATTTTAGGAATGTTCAAATACGGTTTCTCTGGATAACATTAAAATGAAACGAAATTGAAATGCCACAGTGTATAAATTTTAGTATTAATCCATGTGTTTAATGCTTGTATCAGGTACCAATATTTCTTGATTCGCAATATCCTGGGATTAAAAACTCTGTGTATTAGAAATCTGTAATTGCAATTTTCTAAATGAATATTTTGCCCTCACCCAAGACCGAGAAATTTAATCTGCACCGTCGCTCTTAAAACAGTACTTGTACACGAAGTAAAGAAAGAAAAACAGAAAAAAAGTTACATCTACTCTCGATAGAAATATTAATCATTTTCGTGCGATAAACGAAGTACATTGTTACGACGAATATGAACAATTTAGAATTCACAGTCCACGTTAAATCCACGTTTAATATCAAAATCTGGGTAACCTATAAATTCTCAAGCAACGAACGCAAACCAAATACCAAAGTTCTGAGACGTTCAACCTTCTCCGAACCCAATGAAGTACGACTCATTAAAAATAGAAAATCCCATCTACTGCAGCCTATTGCCCTAGCTTCGACTCAATCAAATACAACCGATATATTATATATATATATATAATATATCGATAGCAACGAATAGCAAATCAGAAGGAACAGTGTCATCGACGTTGATCCAAGGACTAAGATCGCGAGTTCACCGCGATCAAGTTCAAGCAGCCAGAGGCGACAACGAGCAGGGGTTAGAGGAACGCAGGGCCGCGGCGGTGACCGCTCGAAAGAAACAATACGTTATCAAGCCCCGGGTGTGCGAGGTTCGGTCGAGAGGGGAACCGAGCTCGGGAAAAGAGAAGAAGAGGCTCGGGCGCCGTGGCAACGACCTCTGCCACTCTCTCGTCGCGACGCCCGCGCCAGCGGCTGACCAGCGGCCCGCACTTGCGCTGAATAGTGGCCAGGCCGTTGACACAAGCCCGTTTGAAACAGCGAGAAAGAGAGAGAGAGAGAGAGAGAGAGAGAGAGAGAGAGAGAGAAACAGAGAGAAAGAAGTCAGCGGAGAACAGCAGCGGAGTGCACCCGCCGAGAGAAACTGTTTCGTTCTTCTTCTTCTTCGGTTCGCCAAAGGAGACGACCGTGATTACTCAGGGGCCAGCCATCGAGGTCAATCTTTTCTTAACGTTCAACCGAGGGTCGAACCTTCTGGACGATCCATCGCGGACACGCGTTCGCGGATCATCGCTGATGCTCGTGATTTGCAAATAATCAGAGGTCTTACGATCGCAAAGATCGGGAGGGAGATCGTAACGGGGTGGATACTTTACGAACGCAAAGGCGTAATTTAAGTATAGATTATCGGAGAGCTAGGAATTTGGAAATGAATTGAGGTGTTGGTGAGTGAAAGAAAGCAAAGGGGTGATTTTCTTTTTACGCTCGCACTTTAAATAATTAATTTCAATTAAGAACGGTTAATTCTTGCACTCTGTGGAAAAGAAATGTACCGTCTTTCAAAAAGAGAGGAAACGAAAGCACGACGAGGAATTTGTATAGATCCGTTGCTATTTGTCTGCGATCGCTAAAAATACAAATTATGCTTCAAATTACGCCTGTCGTCTTTTAGTAACATACTGAGAAAATCAAAGTAAATCAAAGATCAGCGCAATAGAATTCTTCGTCGAAAAATGTGGACAGAAATCATGTTTAACTGTATCCTTTCAATTATCACTGTTATTTAAACATAACCCTCAAATCCTTCGACTCGTGCGAGCCACTTGAGCCAAACAACTCACAAATCCTGTACACCATGCCAGCTCATCGACTGTGCTTGAAAAACCCATTGAAAATTTATCATTCTTTTTCCTTTCAATTTTAATCGTTATCAAGGTACCTTTTCAAAAATCTACTTGAGCAAATATGTGCTTTATTTTAAGAAGTGACGTCTTTTTGGAAACTCACGTCGTCTCCTAAAGCTTTTACCCAAGCATCGTTATTATTCTTTGTGTTCCAATCTTGTCCTTATTTCAACCAAAAAAAAAAAAAAAAAAAATCTAAGAAGAAAGAAAAATGCACGTTAATGGAGACTCGTTTAGAGAAGAGATTTCTTTATCTTCTCAAGGATGGAAATAACGAAGCACAATCAAACCAAGTTGAAGAATTATACAACGACCAAATGTTTTCAATATCACGTATATTTTACAATATCACATTCAACGTCATGTTTTAGTATTACTTTATGATATTTAAATATTTTCTGAAATATGTGAAGTTACATATTTTCCTAAATATACATGTAAAGTGGAACTCTCAATTTCTGATTAGAATCTCAATTTAACATTATCGTCAATGATTTTAAAATTATCAAGTTCACAGGGATGGAACTTTCAGTTTCAAAGAAGCTAAGAAAGTACGAATTATCAGAATCGGAAGATTCACAAAACCAGTCTTGGCGAAATACAAAAGAAAAATCACGTTCCGACATAACGCAACAATCTCTGGTAGAAACGTAGCAGAGATTGTATAATGCCTTCTTTTTGCGAGGTAGTCCGTCCTTGGACAAATCTCGCGAACTATTAATGCATCGGTACGTGTTACACTGGTTTACACTAGCAGCCAGAATTTGGCTCCTGCTGACGAAATAGAAACGGACTGGTTTGACATCCGAGTTACGCAGGAAAAGCTCGTTTCCGTTTTTGCAATCGTCCGTCCGTTTCGAGATTCGCCGGTGGATTTTATCTCGGTCGATTGTGATTTTTGAAACTGGAAGCTGCACGCTAATTGGCAAAATTTGCAAAATTTGTAAAATTCCCGAGACACTGCGAGAACTGTAAAGTTTGAATCAAGTTCGTTAAATTAATAACAAAAAAAATAAAATAATTTATGAAAAAAACATAGATTGTTCGTTTCACTAAGACGACCAATGACAATCTTTCTATTGAAATTTTTTGTGAAAATTAAGCATCGTAATAAATTACCACGATTGAGTATCAAAATTACGTATTTTTCTAAATGATATTTCTTGAATTTTGAACAATTGTTAGGGATAATCTAACTTAAATTTATAAAATAATTGAAAAGACTGTGCATAAGTGCTATTAACCCTTCGCAGATGGACACATTTCTTCGCATACTACAAAAATACTTCAAACTCGATTCCCTCGGAAAAGGGAACTTTAAATTAAAAAGTTTTATTCTTCTTTTTCAACGTATTTTTTCACATGGAACCACTTCCTCTTTCATCGAATCGAAAACATCCTGTACATGCTAAAATCTATAAATTATCTCACATATGATACACAAAGATGTACTCAATTATATTCATAAAACCATAAAACTACATCAGCATCCGTAATTTATTTATCCTTTATGTCCCTGCTACGTTATACAACTGTCTCATAAATTATGAATCAACTTTTTGCGAAACTCACGTCATCAAAAATCCATTTTACGTAAAAAGCATTGAACAATCATCGATGATAAAAAGAAAAAAGAATCTTGAAATGTCAATAATCAACATCGTCAACAATAAAAAAAATCTCGATTCTACCTATATCGTGTCTACCTTGTTGGATTTTGCATCTCACCTACTCGAAAAATTCGGATCAAAATTCTTTACTCGGGGACTAGCGCAACCTCGTTGTTCGCAGGTGACCGAGGAAGAGCGAGGATGTCATACCGCAAACAACGGATGTGTAAAGACACACGATATTCGTAATCACCTGTCAGCCGCATTATCGTCCGGCTGGTGTCGCAATTACCAAACTGAAGTCTCGGTAACGTCGATACCGTTCCCGTCAGTGTCTGATTTCCTGTTATTCGTAGCCATCGTTTCCTCTGACACTGCGTGACACCGGCGCGATGACATCCGACGCGAGCATAAGTTTGCCCATACCATCTGCGTAAATTTAGTTACACATCGATCGAGTGTATCGATTGGACGCATTGTTCGCAGTTCACGACGATTTGTAACACTCCCACGATGAACGTCGATCCGAGTTTTATTGAACAACACACTCACTGACTAATTATAGCAAGAAATGACAAATTGCCTTCTTTTAGAACTGTGAGATTTTAGAATTTTAGGGATTTAGAATCGTAGAGCTTGAAGATTTTTAGATTTTGCAATTTTGGAACTCTGGAATTTTTTAATTTTGAATGAAATTTTAGAGTTTTCGAGTCTTCAAATTTTAGAATTTCAGAATTTTAAGACCTTCGAGTTTTTGAATTTTAGTAGAACTTTAGAATTCGAAGTCCTCAAATTTGACGCCAAATAAAAAATAAAAATCCAATCCAATATTGTCCCTTTGCACTTGAAACATCCTTCTTTGATTTCCTCTCGTACTGTTTACGCTAACGTTTGCATAAAAGCAACTAAAGATTGATTGCATAGTTCTTTCTGCCAAGGATTATTTCGAGCATATGCACCGCAAATGTAAGTTTTTCTTTTTATTATTCAAATCGAATTGAATAATCAAACGAATACGAAGTTGGTCAGAAATTTGAACCTTGTTCCGGAAGGTCATTATAATCGGTGCGTTAACTGCAGTTACCGTCGGCCATTATTAATAGCTACTTAGTGACTAGATCATTAATCTGAGAATCATTATCAACCATTATCCGGTATAATAGTTACACGTAACTCGATTGGCTTCAAGTACATACTCACTGGTAATTATGAACCAAGTATTTCATTTCATTTCATTATTCTACTGTTCTTCGCGAGCTTTGGCAAAAAAGTTGTATGCTCATCTAATGATCATTACCCAGTGTTACATGTTCTCCATGAGTGTGACATTGATTGTCACTGGTGCGTGTGATCATAAACGTGATCTTACTCGAACGATTACGATCAAAGTACCGTTAATGCTCCTCTAATCCGCTATTATTCTCGGCGTGAAAATCTTGAATATTCCAGATCTTGAAAATTATTTACGATCGCTGGATATTACCGCATATTGTCGCGTTTGTTATCCGCGAAATCTCGCGAGACGATCTCCGACGCAGGAAATCATTTATTTTTACTAGGAAGCTTGGAAAACGAAATAAAAAAATAGAAAGAGAACGTAAAGGAACATTCAACTTTTATGTCGCCTGCGGAAACATACCGTGACCATTAAAAGTCCGGAAATAACCGGAGGCCGAGAACTTCCCGCAATAATATCAGAAACGGCTAGTATAAACAGGAGTTCCAATAAAACAGAAATTAGGTAACAGAAAACAGTTTGAGAAATTATGATCTTTTGCTTAGTCAGACGATTGTTCTCATCATTACACGATGCTCGGAATTTTCCAGTTTTCAATACGACGTAAATTTAATTTATGGCAAAACTTTCATTTGCATTAATAATCAGATTCCGATATTTTGAGCGAATCGACAACAATATTTTTAACGATTTAAATTTATTCACTTGTAATGGTCAAACGTGAAACCCTCTCCCCCCTCTTTCCAACAAATATCAAAGTCACTTTCCCTGTCGCTTCAAATGAAATCTATCCACGGTGTAATAAACACTCGATAAACTGAAAAGCATAATCCCACGGAGAGCACTATTCACGAAGAATGGGAAACGAGAGCAGGGCAAAAGGAACGGCGCGGGAAGAAGCAGAGGGAAGCCTCGTCTGTCAGACTCGGCTCGGTTCAAGGCCGAAACGTCCGGTCACAGTTTCACGTGAGAGTCACGCCATACGTGATTCGATTAATTGTTTTTCAGGTTCGTCGTGGTTGAGCATCGGCGTCTCTGTCCGTCTTTTTCCGGCCGCCTCTTTCCTTCCTCGTCTCCCGTCCTTCTCTATCCAAAGCCAGCAGCCACGTAATCGTCTTACAGCTCGAGCACGAACGCGGAACGCTGCAAAAATAACGTAATTTATATGCCGAGCGGATAAGACCCGGCTTTGCTGTGTGCGAGCTGAGGCTGACCGGGTCATCCATACGAAGTTCAAGGTCGCTGGATATACGCGAAAGATATCCACGATCTTTACGAGCGAAATCTATCGCGATGGATGAAGATTAGTGGAACGAGGAAGGAACTTTGTTCGCCTTCTTGTTTTTCGCTCGGTGGCCTTCGACGGCGCCACCGAGAAAATCCACAATGGAACACCTCCGAATTGGTTCCACGGTCTTTCTTAAATAAACGTTCGTAAAATTTATGACTCGTCACACCCACCTTTTGT
>KQ435960.1:102264-124038 GCA_001276565.1 Melipona quadrifasciata | reverse complement strand
TCACTAATTTTAATAAAATCTTAATAATGCCATTTCTAGACTTTCTAATTTACGACACATCTTCGAATGATTAATTTATCGATTTTGCGGATTGTCAGTTGCGTTTAATACAGTTTGATATAGTTTAATATTTGTTTATAATGTAATATAGTTTAACATTTGTTGATAATAAGCAACTGAATACGTCAAAGCTTTGTGTTGAAATCCTCGCTATTTAACTGAAAAAGAGCCATTTGTGCCATTTGTGCCATTTAAACAGAAAAAAATTTCTATTTTCCTCTAAAAATAATTGTTTGCCAAGGAAGGCCAATATCAGTAAATATGGAAGGAAATATTATCACGACAATTTGTATATAGTTTTTTTGCATATCGTATGTGATGTAGGATATACGATCTGTTTCCTGAATTAGTCTCGATGTGCTACTGAGCTCCTCGTCGCTGACCACGTGATCCTGGCAAATTGCGTATTAATATACAAAGTAACATTAGTGCTCTGTGTATCTGTGTGGCATTTTCAATTCTTTAAGCAGACCGTAATAATGTTACATTAAAATAGAAAATTCTACATTAAAGTATAAAATATAACATATATAATGTACTTTTTATTAAAATATAAAATTCCTTCTATTGTTAATTAACGGACTTAGATTTGAAATGTTAAACGAAAGACATCTTAACGTTATGTAAGGTAGGTAGTGCGTATAATAAACAAGTTTCATAATACTTCGTAACATTAAAGAATATTTTAATAGATAAGAAATTGTTTTGTCCACGAAACTTTACTTCTGGCACTTACGGTCTGATTTATGTTCTTCAATTATAGATAATAATGTGCATAACGAAACGTAGTAGAAACGTAAATTATTGAACGGCAAATTACTGCAATTGAAGTTTCACGTTAGCGAAGGTAATTTCGAAATTCGGGAATCACATTGTGTCTAGTTATCGTAGTCGTGTCTCGTGTCTTTTCACTTTTGCTTGCTTCAACTTTTCTATCGGTCGAGGGCAAACGCAGCGTGTAACGCCAGTTGTAATTAGCTTCCGATAAGGCGTTACGGTGCCACGCGATTATCTATGCTTCGTGATCATTGATACGCGTAATAGTGCACTCTGATATCTGCTGTTTTGAAAACACAAAACGTGGGTCTTTCCATTCGAGCATACGTACGTGCATACATACGTATTATGTGTACTTGCTCGTTCATTTCGTACCTCATTTTAACGTGTTTAATATTTCAACACGTTGCTCCAAAATTGCACGTGAATTGTTAGAATTACATACGATTGCAAGATTGCCAACTTCGTGCAGAAAATTTGGACTTAACATTTCACAATGTACTATTCCGCTGTTCCATTGTTTTACACTTTCACGGATTATTATATACATTTTTCTCGTATATTCTCTACTATTCCATTATTCTTCATTTTTTATTTCTACATTCTACTCCTATATTCAATTTCTTGCTACTTTGTATTCTGGAATATGTTCCAAAGAAACTCTAAAAATATTTCGGCCAGTACGTTATAAGGTCGTCGAATGTTTGAATCAGTGAAAGAAATTTCAATTGTAGAATTCTCAAAGATATATTGACAATCACCGACAATGAGACAGCAATAAAACTGACAGTGGGAAAAGTCACCAACAAATAACAGAGGCAGGTAATAACTAAACGAACGAAGGAATTTACCCGATGGAATTAAAACAGCGGTGAAACGTAACTCTGTGAATCGCGTGTCCAGGAAGTTTCATTTTATTGAGTCGGCAAATAAATGTTTGGATTAGACCGAGCTGTCGGTAGGAAGCTGAGCTAGTAATGAATTTTACAGATGATGGTTTTTATTTTCCGAAGCCGAGATAATCCGAGGCTGGATGTCTTTACACCAGTGGGAACAGAAAACGCGATTACGAGCCAATTAAGAAATCAGATTTACGTGGGAAATGGTTTGGTGCGAGCGCGATCGCGCCTTCATGAATATGCAGATGACCCGCAGGAATTAATCGGTCGAGCATACGCGACATCGTGTATGTCTAGTAGCAAAATCGCGAAAAATGCGAATATTTTGCAATTTCTAGCGATACCGTTACCTTGTCTCCTTAAACGTCTGTGTAAAATTGTTGCACGTACCGGTAGATACGTTTGCGAATAATTATAACCAGACATGCTGCAATTACGAATGTAGATACGAAGATTAATATTAAGGTACTTGGCAAAGTTATTGTGAAGAGATATACGTGTGCAAATATATGTTGTAGTTTGCTTTCTCGTTTCTAGTCAAGTTCGTTTTATTTAGGTTTTCGATCAAGGGAAATGTCCTTGCAGAAGGTGTTTAGTTTTGACGATTACTTATAGTTAAAGGAATGTCATTAAATTATTGTAGTTATTTGATATGAAATATTACAAACTGTATAATTTTGATTGTACTGATATACGACTTTTGGGAATTCTATCAAGCTTAAAATGTCTCATCGTTGTCCTTAATACTTGTTGATAGTTTATTAAAAATCGTTTATTAAGAATATTCCACTCAAAATCGCTTCTATCATGTACTAGAGATTTCTAGCAATCTACCAAACTTACTCTCTGTTATTTACAATAGCCAGATTATAAAATTTTCGTTTCCAACAGCAAGGCTACGAACGGAAATGTCAACAACTCGCCCTATTAATATCCCTTTTGTCGCCGATCTTCCATTTTACAACTCCATTTCAAAGTTTTATGTTCTTCCTAAACAACTTAACAGGCATTCTTAAGAGGGACGTTACTAATAAACGTTATTACGGCCATGACGTAACGTGATGGCCGCTGCAACAGGTTAGTACAGCTGAGTCCTTTACAGTTACTCGGCGCAGTTCGTTGCATCCTAACGGAACCATCGCTGTTCCGGAAACGTAGCGAAGGATCTGCATCCGATCACCTTAATCGCGTCACTGCCCTCTGTTGTGACAGTTGAACAACTCATTACCGATACTCCAGTGAAAAATATCGCGAAAAATATCTACCGTTTCTCATAAATTATGTAAAAACTCGTTTATCAAAATCCCTCAACGATTCGGTCAACTATCCGAACGTAATAATTTTTTTTACTTATCTCTGCGGATTATCTCGTCAGTTAATTTTTAATTTTACGCGATCGTAGAACTTTCATGTCGTACAATTAATACAATAATTTATCTATTTTAAATTTGCCTCATTCGTCTATTTTCAATTTTCCATTTACGATCGTAGAACTTTCGCGTCGTATAATAATTAATAATAATAATACTTAAACATTATTAACATAACAGGATAAATTTGAAATCTGAAACTAGAGCGTCTTGTTTCGTTACTTGTTGTTTCTTCACTAATAATTTAGAGTAAAATTAAAACCGATACGTAACGCTAATTTCAAACGATAAATCGATAAACCAAAAATTACATTAAGAGGCTCGGCAAAATCCCGAGAACTGTGAAAACGATGCTACATTTTTAGCCAACGGTGGGTGTACACGTACTAAATCATATTCGACGCGGAAACGTTTGAATCATCGGAAACGTAACACGACCTGTATCGTTTTTATACCAAGTTTACGATTACGAGCGTAAAAATAGAAAGGCTGGCCGGTTAACGGCTGGTAAGCAAAGCAACGTGGCGTCCATTTTCACGGCGGACAGGGGAGCGTTGAATCTGCGAGAAAATACCGATAGAGCGGGTCACCTCGGGACGAGCCGTGATCTCGAAACAAACTGCGCCCGTTATCAGCGATACCCCTCGTGTTCTAGGAAACGAAATCGCTATCAACCGTCCTTGGACGGCAAAATGGCCGACGCAATCGACACGTGCGTGGCGTCGCATCATTTGTAATCGCGCAGAAGCAATCGTTAATTTTTCGACAACGCTGTTCTCGAAATTTGAACACGATCTACCGATTTCGACGACTTGATTAATCAACGAATGTTTCTTTCGTTTGGTCAGAGAAATTTTAATGTTGCCATTGCTATTTTATTTCATTATTATTTATTATTTAGCAGTCCTATCGTTGCTTTATTACATGTTGTTCAAAATCGATCTTATAAATTGTAAATTTGGTTCGTCATTTGTCATTTAATGTTCACACTATTATTTTGTTATCTCTGTTGATTCAAAGTTGGTTTTAAGAATTGACAATTAGAGGTTTGAACTTTATTTCTCTGTTAACATTTCTATTCAACGTGGCAACGGGGGTTTCGTTGAGAAAGATCTAATTCCGACTCATAGTTTAGCGCCGAGGTAGTTTATCGCTTTTATCACCTTGATTTTATTGCCTTTATTAGCTCAAAAATTATTTTATAAATTCCGTTCTTTCTTCTTTTCTTCGGTAAGTTCTATTCTTTCTTCTTCGGAACGAAAGCTATTGTTAGCTTTATGGTTTCAATTCGTTTGCCAACTAAAATAACCAGTCGATAAGATATTAATAACTGGTTAAGAACATGCGGCATGAAATCTAATATTTAATTCAATCACTGTTTTAATATATATTTTATACTAATTATAGAAAAAGGAAATCAATTTTTAACCACTCTTTCTGTATCTGTAATGAATCAATTCTTAGAGGATAAACGAAAATTAAGGAACAATAATTTAAATTCACTAAAAGTAGTGTTTCTTCGACGTGATTAAACGTTCAGAGAGATTATCTAAAAGTATAATTTTAAAATTCAATTCTATAATTATAGAAGAAACGGGGAGGTCCATTTTTCACGATTTTCCATTTATATCTAATAAATAGAATTATTAAACACAATTTATTTTAGAATATCTAGAATATAGGAAAAACGCTTTTGTAAGCAGCACGATGAGTATCTGATGTACTAATTTTTCTTGATGGTACACTGAAACGAAGAACTAGAATTTCTCAATTTTCTCGATAAAGCTATTTTCGTGTCACTCCCCTTGTGTTCCTTTCCTTTGCTCTTCAATTCGTCAGGAGATGCAAAAAAAGAAAAAGAACGAGAGACAGTACTTTGCGAGAGACAAGAGACACTCGAGGTGAAAAGGGAGAGGAACGCGCAGACTGCGGTGCAACACGGGCCGAGTGAAATAAGCAAACGACTGGGAAAATGGATACCGACGCGCGCGCGTTAAGTGGAAACGAACGGGCATGCACAGACGCGAAAAAGAGAATGGAACGCGTGCTAGCAAAGTGCACACGGATGGTGGCTGTCGTACGAGCGGTATACCACCCCTTCGACCTCCTATAATTGCTTCCTGCTGCAAAATCTTGGCTTTGAATCAAACCTGTCAAAGTCTGATAAATGTAGCGACGAAAGTATATACGTACAGGGTGTTTCCGAAATCGTGGTACACCCAGTCAGAAGGTGATTCTACGTGAAAAAAATAGGTCGAAAGAAAGGAACAAATCTTTTTGACTTGAGATCTTTCGAGAAAGTCGAGTTCGAAAATTTATTAATTCTAGACTGAATACTTGAATTTAACCAATTCTAGACACAACAGAAAAGAATAATTAAGAGGAGAGTATCTTATACTCAAAAATAAGTTTCACAATAATATGTTTCGTTAGAAGTTATCTTGGTTTTCAAACCCGATTTTCTCGGAAACAAAGTATCTTACGAAAAAATGTTATTTTACACTTCTTACTTATTTTCGCACGTAGAATAATCTTCTAATAACTTTTTTTTTCTTTTTTTTTTTTTTTTTGTTTAGTTTAGAATTAGCTAAATTCGAGCATACTTGAGAAAATTTTACAACTCGATCTTTTCGAAAACGATGCGACGTATGTTTGCCAAAAATTTTATTCTTTTGTTTTTAGACATTAAATATAGAATCACACCTTGACCACGATTTCGAAAACACCTTGTACATGCATATTCGTTCGATTTAATGACAAGGAGAATAATCGTGTTTATTCTACCGCTGTTACATAATTAATTGGGAAGTATTATTGTATTACTGTATATCGTGTAGTGTATTATTAAACGAGTTAAAATTATATTAATATTAATTGGACAGTAGTGTGTTATTGTAGCACTGTGCAATGTGCTATGAAATCAATTAAAATTATGTCAATTTATTAAACACAGTGGATCAGGTAGCTTACACGTTATTAAATAACACGTAAATTCAATAATCAAACTTCCATTCTATCAGGATTTTTTTCTTAAAATGAAATGTCCTACTGTAGGTATATTTAATCAGGAAATTGACTTTGGAAAATTAAAAAACCTTTCTTTACAAAGAAAGTAACCCATCTTTGTGCACAAAAAATATTCAGTGTAAAATTTTCCCAAGAGTAGGGAATAGTTATTATTACAAAACTAATCCGTTCAATTAATATTTTCTTCGTGTTGTATCACCTTGTAATGTTAAAAACTCTACTCAAAATTCTCATCAAAATACAATGTTCCATTTTTCTCTAAAATTTTTTTTACAACTTCCCAGCAGATAATGGAATAATTAACAATTCCCTAGAAAATTACAAAATTAATCATCCAATGAATATTCGTAACCACAACGGTAAAAACCTCAGTCTTCTTTGAAATATTCCTCTCGGAAAAAGTTTTCCCAAGAATCCTAAAATCTAACTCTGAATGCGATAAAATTAATAATCTTCCCCCCTTCCTGGGGCAATGATTACGTCACTCCATGCTAACAAAATTCTAATCAGAAATCTTTCCCAAAGTAGAACATTTCTTACTTGCCGAAAATTTTCTCAAGATCACAAACCAACTACATGGCTAACATAATCTACAAGTGTAATTATTGTGTCATCGTTACGTTTAGCAATTTTAATCTGTCGCGATGATCCGCCGTTGGAAATTTCGGAAGTGGCCTTGATCGATCGCGGGTGGTGTCGCGTATTCTTACTCTCGCATGGTTTCGACCGTAACGCACGTGGTTCGATGGTTTCGCGGGACACGAGGAGCTTGGATCTACACGCGCCGAATATTCAATTTCGAGCGTTCGTCATCGCTTTTTTAGCGCCGAGTCGGTGGAAAAGGACGTTCCACGCTCGACGCTCGTTCTCCACGAGCCTCTACGGGTTTACGATCGTGCGGCTAAGACGATACAACAGTGGAAGAGAAAACACACACACGCACGTAGAGAAAGAGAGAAAGAGAAAGAGAAAGAGAGCCGCGAAGGGGCGAGAGACGAAGTGACGCGGCCTTGCGCGATTCCAACGATCCGACTAATAATAATACCAAATCGTTTCGCAAATACCGCAACACGCGCCGCGAAGTTCCATCGTTTCTTCGCATTTCGCTCCTCCTTTCGTTTCTCTTCCGCCTGTTTCCTCTTACACGTTCGCCTTCTTTCGTGATCTTGTCTACCGGTTGAAAATGTGAATACATTTTCTCTGTTCTTTCATTTTCTTTCATTTTTTCCTTTTTTCTTTTTTTTTTTCGTTTATTGGGTGCTCAGTCTTTGACCTTTCTATCTTTGGGTGCTCAGAGATTTCATTAATTGTAAATTATGGTAATTCAGTATAGTATAGTATAACGAGTATTAAATATTATATAGTACACTATTATTATACAGTACTATAACTACATTTCTATTAAGGATAGTGTAGTATAAAGCAATAAGTATACTATTAACTCTATATTACGTATAATATAGTATAATAATTGAGTAGAGTATAGTATCCTATGAAACTATTTTAGCCACTGAGTCCAACTTTGTATTAATATTTAATATTAAAATCTAACATCAACGTTTCAATCGAACTAGAAAATGTCTTAAGATCGTTGAACGAAATATCATCTTCAGAGAAATTACGAGATGTGTTTGTTCTAAGATAGGCGCGATATTTCCTCTAAAACGACAGACACTTGTTCACACATTCAATTGTTGATCCTGAGAGAATTAAATTACAATAAATTAGTAAATAAAATTATTTTACGTATCTTTATGTAAATTTGACAATAATATCAGAGGACAAGAGAGTCGTCGCTGGGGGAATCGTAAACAAAAATCGACGTGTTTTGCCGTGACCGATAAAAATCGTCAAAAGATAATACAGGCTTATTACGCAGCACCGAAAGCTTGTGATGGCGAGACTAAGGCATGACTAAAGCGAGATAAGCTGTAAAGCATTTGTAGGAGGACAGACAGACGAGACATTCATACAATAGATTTTGACTCGCCGGTAGCCAAAGGGAAACTGATTCGTTTAACGTTGGACTCCACGAGAAGAAATCTCACATTGAACTCTCACTGGTCCAAGTGAGATCAATTTGTACGATTCGTCGCTACGTTTATGACTATCGAGGATTAATTAACATTTCAAAAACAGGAAAAATATATCGAATTATTTACTAAAAATTCGAAATTTGTACAAAGTTTGAACGGAGAAATTAATTACTGTCAAAGTTGTCCAAATGACAGTGTATTTTTAAATAATTGCTCGCGCTACAAACTTTTCTTGCTACGCAAATTTTCTTTCTTCACATTCCTTGTCTCTTTTTCCAAGTTTAGTAATTTAGTAGTCGATAGTTCCAGTGTCGAGCGTTCAAACGTTCACTGCTTCCTAAACTAAAGAAATTCTTCATAAATACAGAAATAAACAGACGATCCAAAAATCCGAAGGTATTTCGTTTTACAAACGAAAGAGTTGATGGAAAAGTTTTCGAAAGGGTACGCTCGCTTGGTAGATGATAATTGATGGCTGTTTAGGGTTGGTACACACGGTAGTAGGCCTTGGCGTGCTCGAACGGATTACGTGGCGGACTTCCGGCGTTTTTTCGTGGCTCAGTTCTCGCGAGATCTCTCCACGGGGTACCGGGGTCACCTCCAGGCTTGACCGATGGAACGAATGCAAGTACCATGACTCACTTGGCAGACGATAATGCCTATTAGTAGACGACGCGACGATTAAAAAGGCTTCGAGGATATCCAGTCCGCGGAATCTGCCTTGTTTCCAACCGACGATTTCTTTTTCCCTTTTCGTTGTTTTTTTTTCTTTTTTTTCTTTTTTGGTGTCGATGCAGAAAAAACGCACGATATTGTGCTGATACGATATTTGTCTCTCTCTGTTTTCTGAAATATTTCTTTTTACCGTCTTTTCTTTTGGTTTGTTTCTTTTGTTCGAGGATGATCAAGTTAAAACTTGGGGACATTTTACTCGGTGTTACTTTGATTGATTGAGTGTAAAATAATTGATTTTATCTGGCTTGAAGAATTTATGTAGATGAGTCAAGTGGATGTACTCGTGACAAGAAAAGTATAAAGTAAGTGAGAGATTTCCTCGTCAAAATATGTCACTCTAATCGATAAACAGTTGATAAACTTTTTCACAGAATTCTTTTTCACGCGATTCGATGTTTCACAAAGATAATAGGATCTTCCAAAATTTTTCTTCTTTCTTTGTCCCTTGGAAGGTTAGTAATCGATTCACTGTAATGGAATCGAAAAGCCTCAAATTCTCAAATTCCTGACACTTTTTATCGCTCAAAGGAAAAAAACAAAAGAGGAAAATCTTGAAGATGTAATGCAATTTCATGCTCCTTTGTCTTTCGCGTTCGTTTAATTACAAGTCCTTCAAACCTGCACGTCAATCGATAACACAGATCCTCATCATTTTCATTACATAACCACGGCTAGCATTTTCTCAGTGGATACGCGTAATATTCTCTACAACGTAATAGCGACCAGTAAATACATTGACGTCACGGAAGCGTTCCGTATTTTGCGTTGCGTAGCGATTTTCACCGATGTATCGATATTATTGCGCGTCAATCTGTCGCGATGGTTCCTGACTAAATCAGATTGAAATTTCAGCCGTCATTTTCATTTCGCGACCGAAATTTTCCCATCATATACATATTCGGAATGTTCTTCAATTTCCAGGCAATTGAATAATGCAAAATCTTCGTCTTTGAGACTTTATTTTCTTATTTTAAGGAATAAAGAAGCGTCATACGCTAAGTATTGCAAGTATTTTCATTTATTTACGCACTGTATATTTCGTTTTTGTAAGATTTAATTAAATCTACTGAATAATTTTTTAAAATAATTATTTAATTAAATTAATATTAGTGTTGTAAAATTAACACTAGAAACAGAAACGAATAAAAATTTCTAGTTAAAACAATCAATCTCTTCGTTTCAAAATGGAACAGACATGTTTCCAACAAGAAATCTAATAATTATGATACACCAATTATAGCGCAGAAAGTTAACTAATAACAAAAAATTGAAGTCAACATCAATCTTTTGTTGTTATAGCACAGTTTCACTTAAAAGTTTCCCAATCGGTGAAACTGGCGATAATGTCCAAGGTAAATATGTACTACAAAAAGTAATTTATGATACCGGCTATCCAGTAGTATCAATTAATAATGCATACAAACACACGTCGAACGAATCCGAGAAAAGTCGACGGAAAACACTGTTATTATCAATCCCATCACTTAGAGCTTCTTGTTGGTTATATCAATACTCGACGTTTGTCAAACACACTTGTCAAACGGGATGAATGTGGAATTCGAAACAAGGACGACCGCGAGAAGCAGCTGGTTACATCGAATTTTGCATTAGCTTTTGCACATTTTAAATTGAAATTGAAATTATTCCACTTTTGCTCCTTTAAATTTCGCAGTTGCTTAATTTGTTATTTAATTTTACATAAAGATCTACGTGCTACGTATGTGGAATAAATAAAATTTATATTTCTCTTGGCTAAAAGAGAGAAGCATTGTGATTATATTAGAAAAAAACGAACAAACGTACAAGGCGGTGATCGTGCATAAATGTGCAATTCAACGCGATTCGATATTTTGCAACGTGAAACACATTGACGCAACGATTTCGTCATCTGTTAATCGTACGCAATGGCGAGCCATGTTATTCGAGAAACAATCAAACAATCCCAATTCAATCAAACAACCGATTTATTCCGACCGATTCTCTTTCCGACCATCGAGAAGGAGAACATTAAACACTTAAACATCCGGAGCGTTGATTACAAAGTCGGTGAAAAACAACGACAACCTCGAACTCTTTCGGAGAATCAGTCCTTGATACAATAACCTTCTTTCTCTTATTCCTTTTGCCGTTTGAAGAAATCGAAGTTCGATTAAATTCGCAATAAAAAGCCAGACGGTGTGATTGCGTTAAAAAAACGAAAACAGATGGGAACAATATCAATGTGGAAATATTATATAATAATTCACGACAACAAAATACGTGCTATCGATCGATTCAACAGGTATCTCCGTTGCTCTCGAGATTTCGCGAAAGGGAGAAGACCTTTATAGAAAAAGGTGAAGTTATTGTGTTATTATGGGTGAAACGGATTAAAATTCTACCTTGAACCTTGCACAAGGTAATAAAATTAAAAATTTGTATTGTTAGCTTTTCATACAGAGAAGAGTATTTCCTTCGTACAAAGAAAACTATTGAGAAAATATTGAATAATTTGGGCTTGACACGGAAAAATGTGGAAAGAAAAAAATATTTCATGAAAACGATGAAAAAAATTATCAAAGATTAATTTTCAATCGAATCGAATACAGAATGTGTTTGTGCACTCCGAAATTATTCACAGTGCAACAGTAGTAAATAATTTTAGTTTCACGATAGTATTTTGCGTATCGTACTTTTTACAAGAAAATAATAGTCTGCGAGATTAGTTTCTTTTTACTCTTTAATATTTTTGTTTTCACCGATATAACTGACCGAGAACAATATTTTTCGATAGCGATTTTGTTCTGTCTTGACCGAAACAGGTCATCAGGTTTTTATCGTCTCGAAGTTATAATTTAAATGGATTATTGAACGGATTAAAAAATTGCGTGCTTTATTAACCACATGCAAAACGCATATACAGTTATCAATAAAATTATAAAAATTATAAAACTGATGGTTGATGTATGCAAACGGAGTTTTCTAATTAATTCTTTTGGTGACTCGACCTGACAAATTTTTCCGAATCTCTTCTAATATCTACTGAATGCTTTTAATAATTCAGTTTAACATTTTTTTGTCATACGTCAGTCCACGAAGATTGCAAGGTATCTAATTTTGCATTTCAATTTCTCGAGAGAAGAACGAATAATATCAATAAAAAAAGCTACAATACCTATAAAAAAAAAGTATTTACACGTATCATTAATTTCCAATAAAATAACTTCTAAATAACTTCGATGATTATATTACTTTGTGACATCAACATTTGATATACTTTGATGATGATATGATGATTATATTACTTTGTGACATCAATATAATACAGTGATATAATATCATTTTCGTAGCCGCTGAGTGCAACGAGAAACTAAAAGTAAAATCCAGCTTGATTCTCCAAGCAAAAGGGAAAACGGCAAAGTTATTTAAAACAAACCATCAAACAAATCCCTCCGAATCTAAATTAAATCTGACATCTAAAAATCTAAGAGTGTTTCAAGCCTCCTGGCTCAACGAACTCGACGAGAGAGATCAAACGCGTTTCGGATCTAGAGAACGACCTTCGTCGGCAAATCGTTTGGCAAAACAACGATTTGTGGAAGCGGAGGGACCAAGAGAAACAACTCTCGCGTGGTCACGTCGATGGAAACAAACGGCCGAGCGTGCTATTATTCACGAATGTAAAAGGAAGGCTGACGCACGCGGAGCGGGAGTCGCGCTAATCGCTGGAACTCGACGCGACCACAACCTCGACGTCGTCCGATAACGAGGAAAGATTATGCCCAAGGACAAGGCCGCGCCACGAACGCGCGGACGTTCGCCACGAGACACTGCGACGAATCCGCGAGAACCGCCGCGGGATACGCGTTCTACGCTCGAGTGTACACTCGCTGCAACAGATATAGACAACTGACAAGACAACTCTTTAACTCGTCGGTGTCGCGCATTAACACTGGCGTTACGCGAAATTGAAATCATTGTCATTAGCTAATACATTTTCCAGTTTCCAGCAAGTGCGAAATTTTTCATTTCATTGCGCAATTTTATCGAAACTGTTCCATCTGCAGATTAATTTTCCAATTTAAAAAAATGTTTTATTTCAACTGCATTATGTGCATCTCTCTCCCTCTCTCTCTCGTGAATAATAATAATAATATATTTACGAATGTGACAAGTCGAGCAGTGAACAACGCGTATTCTTTTCTGGCTAGTTGTCCAAATTATTGGCTGATTCGCCAAATTAGTTGACAAATGGAAGATACAGATTTTTTTTATCTGCAGCTATTTTCTGCTTGGTGAACCAGTAATAAGATCGATAATTCAAATATCGATCCACAGTGCTGATTAATATTCCTCGTTAATATTGCGTCAACGCAACGATTCATTTGTAATTTATATTTGTAATTTGCAGTTTAATTTCTGTTCCCTCGTGATTGTAGCCACGCGAAAGAACAGCAAAGTTTCTCTCAATATATTCGTCTTTACGTATCTTTTCACGCGTGAATTCTGTAATTCTGTAATTCTACAAAACAGGAGAAATTGAGGAAATCAATTAAGTAGTTACACTAAATCTCTCCTCAAACCTCGGTCTCCAAGATACGTCTTCCGAACTGATATGTTTATGTCAAACAGGTTCTCGTGCGAAAAATAACGAAGAATGGAACGATTCTTCCACGCGGCGTTCTCGAATTTCCGTGGCGAACAATGACGAACTTGCACGCTCATCGGAAGTAAACGTATAATCCTTGTTTATCCTTGCACGAAAATAAATTCAAATGGGGAACGGAAATGAGAACGGAACGATCAGGGCTGGGTGTTTCTCCCTTTCGCGGAGGGGAGGAACACGGCGTAACGCGGTCACCGGTTACAAAAGCGTCCGTTCTGCTTGTTTTCACGTCCTTTATATTTGGGAAATACGGAAACGTAACAGACGTCCGTTCCCTTCTGCTTCCGCGCCTCGACCTGTTACATTACCGCACGCTCTCGGCTTCCGCTGATTTACGTCACGTGTGGCACATAGGTATAATTACGACGCGCGTATCGAAAGATTCGAATCAGTTGGAGGTCGAAGTGAACGCCACGACAAGAAAAAGTAATGACAACATTACGAAGAAATTTTTAGTAAGAATATATAGTATATAATAAAATATAGCACATATATTATATAATATAATATAGCACGGAATATAGAATATAGTACAGAAGAAATTTTTAGCAATAATTGTAATTTAATAGTATTTTATAAGTGCTAATTTCTAATCAATTTTATGATCTATTTTATAATCTACAATTTTACAATCTAGTAATAAATAGATAAACTTTAAACCATAATCACAATCAAAATAATTGTTATCCGAAATAATTACATAATTCTATAAGTAGAATTTTAATTAAACGTTTCGTACAATGGTTTATGAGATTATAACTTCGGCATCAGTGCAATTGAAGAAAAATAGTGAAGAAACACGAATAACTTATAGTGCATTTTTTTCTTTTTTAGATGGAAATACATACTTTTCTTGTATAGATCGAATCCCCTGATTTATTGTAATTGTAGTTGCACGCAATTGTAATTGTACGTGTGCGCTTCGATGGATATACTTTCAACTGGTTTCCAGTGGATTTCGGAACACACCTTGATATTTAATTTTTTTAGGCGCGGAACGGAAAATTTCTATCTAAAAATCACAAGCATAATCACACTTGAAGATATAAAATGAATAACCTAGTAGATTAATGTAAAACTTTATATGTAATAATATATATACTATATATTAAAAATTTTCCTTCCCATTCTTCAATATATCAAGACACACTAATTAATATTTGTAACTTTCCTCGCACATAAAAATAACTTTAATTAGTTTTTTTTTTTTTAGAAGTAATGCTAAAAATATCATTACTCTTTCAACTAAATGAACATTACAATTAAATGATTAATTAATTTTAACGAAGCTTAGTCTTAGGACCTTAATCGGGGATGCTTACGTTAAAGATATAGTTTACAACATAGCCATATCTGTTTTAACACGAATTTGTCGTATCAAAGAAATTAATTTCGCGATCGAATCGATTGTTTGCACGGACGGACGACGCGTAACACGCGCGTGTGTACATGAGTACGAACGTCCACGGCCTCGAACGCGTTTGGTCGACGATATCGTAAGTAGAATGAGCCATCCATGGTCAGCCGTCGTCTCGATATCAATGCGTTGATGAATTATCGCAACGAGTTGGAACTTTTAGTTCTGCGTTGAATCTATGATTTTTTTTTTTTTTTTTTTTTTTTTTTTATCGGAACACGATTGAACGTACAAAATTCTATCATCGGACGTACGATTAAAAAAAAAGTCGATCATCATCGGAATGAAGAAATACTCGACGACATTGCATTTGCAGGTATTTAAAAATCGATACCTCAGGTGTGAAATTATTCTTTCCAAAAATAATAATATAAATTTCTAGTTTGGCGATTTTTCTTAATTCTGGCTGTTTCGCTGCACTTTTTCTTTCTTTTCGTTTTGTTTCGGGTAGATCCATATGCTCTTGCGATCTTCCACATCGAGGAACACGAGATCTAGCACTTTGTTTTGTTTAAAATTACGAAACGTTAAAAGACAAAATTGGGAAACAGCTGTTAAACTAGAAACTTACCAAAAGTGAGTTAACAGGCAACACTTTTTACTAATCGTCACGCAAGAAGTGATATTTTAGTATACGCTGTTGCACGTGCAGCAGCCTGATTTAACAACTTTGTCTCATATGCAACAATCTAATTTTGTAGCTTTGAGTAATCGATATTTTCGGTGGCAACATTTTTGGACATAGAAGAAGTTTGAACGAGTGACTGTATTGCTTTATTTGAAAATCAAATGAAAACGTAGTAAATTATGCGTTATTATCGTTTGTTATGTACTTTTGTGAGATTCTAACGTTGATACAACGTAATTGAGAGATTAACGAATTGTTAAACTGCAAAGTGCAGTGGACAATTTATACTTGGTACATTCAACACGATATACATAGCAGTACGTGATCTTCGAGAATTTACGTGGACGATGACAGAGACGACTCATTTCGTGCGTGTAAGCAAATCGTCGACGGAATACGATATGTGACGACGCAAATGATTTACAAGTCAAACAAGGCATACCGAGCTTCCCCGAACTTTTGAAACGCTTCCAATTCTGTACCGTGCTGCTGTTTGCGATCGACCATCGGATTCTCTTCGATACAAAAAAAAAAAAAAAAAAAAAAACCCCCCCCGGTTTTTTTTAAAAAAAAAAAAAAAAAAAAAAAAAAAAAAGAACCTCGAAACATCACACTTTCTTTCACTTCCATCGACTTTCGTGAATGTTTGAAAATAGCAACGCCGAGATATATGTTGGTCGTGCAAATGTGTCACAAGAAAAATGTTCAACCAGATGATAAATAAAACGACGACAGCTTTCCTGGCTACGTTATTCGCCATTTTACAACCCATCGATCTCACAATTAGAACTATATAACTTCGTCAAACGTAATACTACACATACGATAATGGAAGACAACAAAGCCAAGATCAAAAGCACGAGTCTGTTAGGAATGTCTTTCAAAAATACCACTGAACGTATTATCAATTTCAAAGTGTTCAAAGTCAGATGAAAAATAACTTTTCCAACGTACAAAAACATATAAGAACTCAGTTTCCCGTAAAAAAGTAAAATCGTGTTCTTTTCCAATGAATAAACATCTCGAATAAACGTCGAAAAAAAATTCTCTAACGATCCAATTAAAAAAAAAGTGAAAGTTTCTTTCAATTAAAAGTTTTAATATACTAGTAGAGGCAATATCGGAAGAAAAAGAAAAAAGAAGGAAACAAATCAGGGGAATGAGATTTAAATCTTATTCTCGCGTGACAACGCGATCGACGTCAAAGATGGTTCAAGGATCGCCACGAAGGCGATGAGCCCCGCACGTTATTGAAAGAATATGTAATGTCGACGCGGAAGAGAAAAGTTTCAAGGAAGTTGCCACGCGAGTATTCCACTTTATTTTCTCAAAACATCGTGGAAACACCTTGGCTTTTTTGCTGTTCGAGGGAACGTTCAAGGGTTAGAGTTCATCTTTTGGATCTTCCTAGAAAGACATTAAACGCGTTCTATATTCTGCTCTATTCTGTTAAACTTTAGTCATCACGTAACGCGACCTCTTCCACGAAAGAAATATATGCACATACAGATTTATCGTGGAATTAGAAAAAAGCTTTGGCTATTGTCGAAGCGCGTCATTGAAATTCGGTGAAATTTCAATGAAGGGATTTCGGTTGATGACACTTGATGGACGTTCGATTTACGCGAGGATGTAAGAAATTTTCTGTTGTTACTTCGAGCTGCCAAGCTTGATAGAGATTTGACTGAAGAGATGAATCCCCGACTGCTATGAATGTTGGAATTTATGCAACTGCTGCAGGAGATCTGCATCTAACAATCCGCTAAAATTTATTCGATTATATACGTGTACATATGCGTGTATCAAATAATAAATTGTCCCTGCTTTGTGCATAAATAATAAATCATCTTCTTATCTCTCTTTGTGAACTATGCTTTATTTAATACAATTCAATGCTATTGTTCGATCAGGTTTCCAAGTCGCGGTATGTTCTGTGGTTAACATCGAATTAAGAGTTAACTTGAATTAACGAAAATTATAGCAAGTGTTCGCGTTTAATTCAACTTTTTAAAACTTGTTAGACCTCTGCCCATTGGAAGTTCCGTTCGCCTCGTTCGCCTTATCACTACGCAATTTCATATTCCAGACGCTGATTTCATTCCACGAGTCAATTCCTCGCGACAAAGTGTTCGAATTGAGAAACCTTCGGCGGTAAGTCGCGATAAATAGCACGAACGACGTGCTTCCACCGATTTCTCTGTTTACCGCGTCATTTAAACAGACCGAGCGTTATATCCAGATCTCTGATAACCGCGTGTTGCCATGTTATCGCGATAAGCGCCGGGGTTCAAGTACGAATCCGGTTGATCGTTCGAACATAACCTCGAACAACGCCATCGGGCACGCACGCGTCGCCTTCGAATAAGCTTGATAAAAAGAAAAATTTAATAATACCGAACACTCTGTTGCTAGCTCGAGTATCTCTGTTACTTTTTTATAAGAAAAATGTCGCATCGCTTATAACCGTTGCAAGGAAAACGTGATGTGAATAGTTTTTCCGTAGATACAGATAATATACATGTGTAGACGAAAGGTCTGAAGGTCAATTTCAATTTTCTTTTAATAGTTAATTTAATAGAACCTTTTCCGTGACATCGAATCAACGTTATTAGTAAAATTTCCCAAGTGAAAAATTACGATTTATCAGAGTTGTCAATGAATTTTAGTAAAGTAAATAAATTTTATATTAATTTGTAGATACATGTCATAAAGTACAAAAAATATGTGCAATAAATTCTATATGTATTTGTGAAGTTTATAGACAAACTTTACAAATTACAAGTCGTACGATTATCTCATTTGACGAAAAATTTTTAAGAATCTGTCTCTTGAACTCACTAATATTTAATGGTAGATAGTGAACATCTAATATAATAATTTTTTAAATGTACTCCAACTATCATCCAATCATCCAATGATAGCAATAAAAAATTACCAGTCCTTGTACTTCCGAAAGTGAGAAACCTAAATCAAAATTAAGCACACTCCCTGACAAACTCTCCATTTTTCAAAATATAAGTTGTGAAATTTAAATTACAATTAAATTGCGAAAATTCGACAACCCCGATCAGTAAATACATCGCTTGCCACGTATTATAATAATTAACGATAAATCCGAACCCTCAATTTATCACCAAAATTGTAACTTGGAGTAATCACACAAAGTAAATAAAAAAGTCCGAGATATTGAATGATATGTAATAATAAGAAGACTCGATCGTATTAAACGATCCTACCGATTTGATGTCAGCCACGTCGAAGATATTACCTCGCCTCGATATCCGCGTCCGATTTTCTATGACCATCGATACGTTCATACCTAAATCTGCACGATCGGCCGTTCCAGCAGGATTCTTTGTGCCTAGCAAATGCCACCAAGGCCATGGAATTTTATTTTTTACCACGGCCAGTCGGAATATTATGTCAGCATTATGTATAGACGCGGTTCCGCGGACGATGCTTCGATCTTTTCGGGCAGAAGTCAAATCGAAGGCCAGTCACGCACGAACAACGCCTCGAAACGAACCCGAACGAACCGTTCGTCGTCCTTGCGACAGTTTTAGCGAGTTTAGTTTCGCATATATCGGACGGGCAAGTCTCGTCTAAAAATGTACGAAAGTTCGTTTACATGCATGTAAAACAAAAACTGAACTCGTTTTCCCTCTCTTTTTTTTTTTTTTTAAATAAAGACACCCGACGTTTATACTACAGCGGTACAGAATTTACGTAAAAATAGACTGGCTGTCGTTTCTCGTTAGTTTTTCTTTTTAAAGATTCGTATATATAGTATTGCTATTTTGAAGAAAAAGCTAACATTGTTATTACAGATCTTCAGCAAATCAACGCCAATTGACATTCATCTTGAAAATTAATTTGCCTAGATATTGAGACAGGAATTTGTTTAGAACAGATATGTAACAATGAAGGAAATTCAGGTTTTGATAGAAAACTTGGAAGCGTTATACGTTTTTTTATTAAATCGATCTGTACCATGCAAATATCCTTTTACTGACAAAATCTTCAGTCGGCAGAACAGTTTTGCCATTACCGTGTAATCGCTGTGATATAATTGTTACGATATTGATTGACTGACTGGCCTAATTCCAATATTCAGCGATTCCCATTTTTCAAAATTTAATAAAATGTCGAGGAAAAATCAAACGTCAAATTTTCGGGAAAAGGGAGACTTCAATCTTCAAATACATTGTAGATTTAATTGCGAAAAAAATTATTCAACGTTTTTATATACTGTTACAATTTGCAACATTTTCACAAAAAGTATCTTTACTTATCCGTCTGCTACGTGATGCAAAAACTTTACATTTTAGAGTAAGATGAACGATGCTTTTTGAAAGTAGAAGCTTCAAGCCTTAAATTGCAAAATTAAACAGTTTAAATATTTAGTGTCCGAATATTAATGGGGGTCGTTGCGCGTCAGTATTAAAATTAAAATATCGCAGTGTGAAAAAGATTCGTGCATTGTTGTTTTTAATGGCAGAATCAAATGTCTCGTGCATACAAGTACGTGTTTGCTTCCCAACACGAGGAATTCAAGGTTACAATAATTCTTCTAATTGGGGCAAGTGGTGTTTTTAGGGAATCTTGTTTTGTTACTTGGCACACTTCGTAATTTGGGGATGAATCTTTATAAGAGCGAGAATTGGACCGTGAAACTTGTCTGTTTTGTCATCCTCAAGCGATTGACGATCTTCTTTAAATCGCTTAAGCCGTTGAAAGATTAGAGCGCGACTTAAAATACAGACAATCATACCCATATTTCATTTTTAAAGTAAAACTTAATTGCGACCTTTTGCTCAAGCTACACAGAAGAAATAAACATCGTAAAACAAGACGATTCTAGGGCACTAAGAGAGGTTTAAATCACATTATGCCATCGCGTTTTTATCGGGCTATTAGAATCTCTGTAAAAGAATCAGTGGAATTTTTTGAATATACATATGTATATTTCTGGATCATACGTCAAACGCTTAGCAATTTTTTAATCGGCAGAAAACTTCAATAAGGAATACGTCAGTAATACGTCCAACGTACACGTTCATTGCATAAATTATAATAGTATTGCGCAATGTTCGCGAAATTTCCCAATACGACGGAAACATTTTTCACGTCCTTCCGACGTGACTGAAATTTCACGAAATTAGTGAAATTTCACGAAAGTAGCGAAAGCTCATTAATAACGACAAATTTTGTATATCTTTCAACGTGATATGTAACATATATACCGTTGACATAGAATAATGTCGTAATCTCTGGAAAATTTCCACGATGTAAGGAAAATTGCAAGTGGAAAAAATGTGACGAACAAGCGATGCGTGCAATTTAATACACAAATGCTGACATTGTATTGTTTCAAAGAACTTGAAACAAATGATATAGGGTGGGTCAAAAGTCTCTTCCCACTTACTTTTTTTTTGTTTTTTTTTTGTTTTTTAATAAAATATCAAAATATAGGAGAAAAGATTAGAGACAATATGTAATAAAAAAATTGTTTGCAGCAGTATGTGATTTTTGGCCGACGTTATACTTCTAACTTGTTGAAGCGACACGTGGACTCGAAGGAATAAAATAGCCGAGTCACGCAGAGGCTAACCAATTCACCGACGAATCAACTTCTAATTCTAGAAGGCTGGAAGTGGTGAAACGGAGACTCGGCCACCTGGAAGAGCCGAAGAAACGTAACGACGAACAGGCAATAATAAACGAAACGTCCGTGAGGTAACCGCACGGAGATCTGGAATCGAAGCGTTCACGAGTCGAAACAGCGAAGCTCAAGGCCAGGAAGTATCTGTGAGATAAAGTTTCCGCGAAACGGTCGTACAATCAAACGATCGTGACGTTGCTCGAGGTTAAGATCTGTCGACGCTCTGGATCTGTACTTGAACTCGTCCCCGCTGAATCACGCCGATACCAAAGTGCTCGATAACGAAATCACACACGCGTGTGAAATCACACTTGCGCACACGTACCTGCCATCGTTCACGAGTATTTGATATTATTATTTACTTTACAGGTATCCGACAACATAGGTTTTTAATTGGAGAATTGCAAGTGATCTCGTTCTTTGGGATCTCGTTACTAAACTGTGGATGTCTGTGTACTTTTGGGAAAATCGAGAGTGCAAAAATTCATTTGTGCATATGATAGATCCAGAATAGAGTA
>KQ435960.1:89064-102025 GCA_001276565.1 Melipona quadrifasciata | reverse complement strand
AAATTATTATATTATAATAAAATTGACGTTTGTCAATGATTTGCTTGGCAAAGTTTTTGCCACAATGTCACATAGACATATTAATTTGATTTAATACGGAAACATATTGTATAATAACATCGATATGTTATTAATGACAAAAGCGTAGAGACATACAAGGTAATTAATTTCTGCTCTTTAGCCAAGTTCATACTGTTGCTACACGTTGAGCAAAGCGTCTTGATACTCACGAACGACAATACACACACATGCACGCGCAAACACGCGGCCAGATAACCTTCCTCGCGGCTGTTCGCTGAAGAATCCGTTTAGAGACGTGCGGTCGCGGTAATCCGCGGCCAGAAAACGCGAGACCAATCGATCATTCCAGAGGGGACAAGGGCAGGCCCGTTTTATGTAATCGTCGAACGCGTCACAGATCACACGTGAAAAGGTTAAAGCGAGCGTGGCGAAGCTCGATCGCCGATGGAAACGTACTGTTCCGGACAATCTTTCAACGTTGTCGCGTCTCCTAAATATTGTATTCTCCGTTGGCGCGAATTGTTTTTCATTTTGCGATATTTAAAAAATACTTCCTCTCTCCTTTTCACGCTTCTTTGGGAAACCCTAGACGAGATTTTTGGATTTTCGAGGATTTTCGAGGAATTGTACCGAGGAAATTGCAGTTCGTGGAATTATCAGCACGACCTAGACACGCGTAGCTTCGTTATTTCGTACTCTCTGTTCTCTCTTTCGAACTCCAAAGTTCGAAGCGTTTATGGATAATTTTGTAATTCAAAATTGTCAATGCCACGTTAGAAGAAATTTCACGTTAACTGTATATCGAGTGACAGGAATATTTACACCGTTGCACCTTCCCAAAGATAAAATCAAAATCAAGATAAACGTCGGTTACCACATAGTCGTGCAACGTTATTTTTTAAAAATATTTACCGATCGTACGCCAACTTTCGTCTCGTTGTCGTAAAAATTATGGCAAGAACCGTCTCACAGCCACGCGCTACCCATCTTTCACCTTCGTGTTCGAGCAATCTTCACGATCCGGCCAATAAATCGTCGAGACTGATAAGAATCACCATCGTATTTCCTTCTTTCTTTTTCTCTCATAAAAATCACAATACTTCCTGTTTTACAATTCGAAATGCGTCATTCATCCACAAGAATACGTCCACGATGACGCAATCCAACATCTGACACAGAACACTCAAACACTTGAGAATCAGTGAAAAGTGCATTGTTATCGGTAGCTTTAGGCGACTGTTGTAAGGAGAGATTATCTCTTGCGTGAACGTAGGCGCCGGTGACCGCGCGGCAAGGGGCCACCACGAAACTTGTCGATCCGTACAAATTTCAAGGCTGACGCCAGGCGTTGTCGCACGGGGAACACGTGCGTCGTCCCCCCAAGGCCGTGACAATAGTACGATCTTTGTCGTGTTTCCCTGTCCGGATCCTCGAGCGGCATAGGTGCGAGAAACGAGATGCTTCTGCGCGCTGATACACATTACGTGGTCCGTCGATGGCTCATCATTGCAAGAAGTTACATTCGGCTTACACGAGAAACGGGGCTTCTCAAACTTTTCCACCGGCGACCCTCCCTTTACCCGAGCAAATATTTTCGCGACCCTGAGTATACAGGTACATAAACTAGGAATGCGAACTGAAACATTTAGCTGATAATAAATCGTAATGAAAATTTATTCGAAAACAATTCTTTGATACACGTACGAATGTAATTTTATTACACGTGTTAAAGACAAAACCAAATATTCGTGATAATTTTTATCACTGAAAAGTGATTTTAGCGGGAAATTGCAACGAAAATTAGCGATTGGTTGATTTGGGTCACGTGATTCGTGAGGGGTACTGGGGTACAAGTCGTGCAGTTTTTTTAGTTTAGCTAAAATTTCTGCGATCCTGAAATTTAGTTATAACACAAACTGTAATGCAATTATAGCTAAAACATTCAACCAAACAATTACTTTTTTAATTATGTACTATTAGGTGCATCAAAGGTTCGTTCAGATTCGTATTAGATACGTAATAACAAAGAAAGCATCTACAGAATGTGTATAATGTACAAATACGTATAAACAACATGTGTATAGAATGTATATAATATGCAAAAACAGGTATTAAAGTATTAAAGTATCAAAGTATTAAAACTTTCTATTTAGATTCCATTTTGTCCATCAAAATTTGATGCATGCAAAAATTTTCAATAAGTAAAATTATATATACCGTTATTCCAGGAGAAAGAGAGAGAGAGAGAATGTTAAAAAATGTAGAAGTATTGGATTTTGAATAGAAATAAAAATCACGGAGAAAAGAGCTGAATTCGGTTCGTTTTCCAATATCGAGGAGTTTTGTTTCACATCAAAAATATCAATTTTAAAAGTGTCATTTCCTTCGGAAAACTTTATGAAATTATCAAGAATTACACACCGTGCTCGAAATAATTACAATCTCTAGTACGAATAATTCCGTTGTACCAAATAAGATAACAAAAGAAGTCTTGCAAACACAATAACACGACGCCAACATCCACGTGATACAACAAGGAAGTTCGAAGCGACGTTAAACGAAATTGTACAAACAACGTGATCAACCAGCGAGACTTTGCTTTCGATTCAAAACAAAAATCGTCGGGACCGGCTGAAACTTTTAACCAAACGGTAAAAAGCATCGAGAACTTAAACCTCTCTCGATTAAAGGAGAAGGAGCACAAAAGAGCGTCTAGGTGCAGTATCAACCGTACGCGAGCGCAAGCAATCTTCCTTTAAGTTTAACAAAACGTAGCACGAACGACGAAACGTTTAAAGAGCAACGTGCAAGAGGATGACTTTGTGTTTTCTATTATTTGGCACATTGTAATCGTACTGTACGTATCAGCCGTGCTGCTACAGATGACTTAACGGCGTTGAAGTAGGATAGTATCGATTACCTGGTCGTAGGATATTTATGGATGTTTTATTATAGCATCGTACGTTAGAATTACATATGGAACGTTCACGTGTAGTACGCGGTATAGTTCACGTGCGCTATACCACCATTCTACGCCGGGGTGAAGAGAAAAAAGAAACGAAAAGTGCTTTCCTCGCTAGTGTCACATTTATTTTTATCGGTCTTTTGTACGGCGACACGTGATAGATATTTGAAGCGCGTCAGTGACCGTGTAATTCAGCCGTGTAAGTGAAATAGGTTCGTCCAGATCGAACACCGGCGGGCAACCATAGGCACACGTGTAATTTTGACCGAGTCAAAATGTATTTTTGTTACACGGTGGTACGCTTATAGAGAGAGTTCTCGCCGCGACTCTATTTTCGTAAAATTCATAGACAGTTGCAGCGCAAAACGTTTAATAATAAAAATAAAGTTCGAGCTAAAGTGCAGAATATATGATAGCGTGTTTATCGAAAACGCGCGAGTCATTTTCCTAAATATAATTCTCTCGCTTCGCCTCCTGACTTGCGGGTGCTCGCAATCTGTTACGAAATCTGGGTTTGTTTATCACTAGGTGGATTCTATTTCGTAAATCGTTTTAAGAAATTAATATAGGAGGAACGATGATTTAAGAGGAGAATTTAGAACAGGTGGGGCTCGAGCATCGTGGAAAATTTCGTTTGAATGAAACGGAACTCTACAGTCTACAATTTCACAGAGAGATAATTCATCTTTTCGAGTATTAAATTATCTCACGAGCAACGCAGTTTTGAAACAATGAAACAAATATGCCACATGAGATCAATAATATACCACGATTTTCACGATATAACAGGTCTAAAACCAATAAAGTTTCGTCAATCTTATTCACGATTAACGATAATTGTGCAACAATCGTGCGTCCCGAATAAAAAAATGAAGAAATAAAATTCTATCCTACTCCAAAACTTCATTTGAAGAAAGTCACTTCTCTCTGAAAGCAACAAAATTTACTTCGTTTCTAAGTAAGATCACGAGTTTCAAAGGATTTCTCAACAAAATTCCTTCCTAACGTAAATCAAGAATGATTCTCGGGAAATTGGTCTAAATATAGTTTCCTCTGAAAACAACGAAGCTCGTCTGTGGTAGTGATTCCGATTGGTCTGGATGGACGCGTGAATAGCGGTTCGCAAACAGGTCAGCAATGGCAAACGGTGTCGATTATAGGCGAACGATGTTGGTGTTGGTGATGTAGCCATTATTGGTGGCTAGGGATGGGATTAAGTCCAATATCTACTTGCAAATCCGAGTCAAACTCCATATCCAAATTTCGTTTCGTCGATACTTGCTATGGATTCGTTTTATACAAGTTGTTTCCCAACTCCAGATCAATTAGGTTTGTGGAAACGTGTTCACAAGTAATTCAATGTTTGCATATGCTTGAAGTTAATCTCGTCGAAGAGACTAATACAATCAACAGATTGTGATATATAAAAGTATGAAACTACGGAACTAACATTAATGAAGTAACTAGCGTTATCTTGCTCTTTCTACAAACAAACAAATTAGTTGCGAAATCGTAACAAGAGTTTTACCGATGATTGCAGAAATATAAAAGGATATTTCGAATCAAAAATGTGACAAGTTTTCATTGCCAAAATCATTTGAGGAAACACCCGAGTCGAGATGATTTGACTTTAATTGAGATCTCGAAACATCGTTACCATTCCCGACCAATTTTTCCTTCGATTCGACTAAAGATAAGATCCTATAGGCATCAGATACATGCACGTCAAACGTATTTAAGTTAGGTTTACAACGGAGAATATACTCTGTCAAATAAAAAATCTCTAACATCTACTCGATTTCATCTCTATGCATCTCAGGTCTAGCATGAGTATTCGAGCCTATTTCGATCAATACTCGTGAAATGTTCGAACTTATCTTGCTCAGATTCGAGTATACTAGAAACTAGCGCTGGAAATACTCGTTAAAAGTTCGAAGCCAACGAGTAAGAGTTTGAGTCTACTTGTGAAGTGCTCTATTCACTGTCCACTAGTACTCGAGACTATTTCGAATTATCATCTTGATTTTAGGAAGTACTCATGAAAGATTCAAGCATACCGGATACTAGCGCTGGAAATACTCAGAAAGGATTCAAACTCAACGATTAAAGACTCGAACCTATTTGTGAAGTATTCGATCTCATTTCTATTCATTCTTATTCGATCATCAATACTCGCTTAGATTCGAGAATACTTGCTATAAAAACACTTATAAAGGATTCAAATCCAAAGGTCGAATGTGGAATCTACATGTGCGAAGTGTTCGATTCCATTCGAAATTGTCATAATTTTGATTTTCAAAAGTACTCGCGCACATCTCGCTGGAAGATTCAAGTATACCGAAGACGCTAGTGCTGGAAGTGCTTGAAAGGGTTCGAAGTAACACCATAAAGGTCGAAGCTACTTCTCGTGAGGTACTCGATCCCATCTCTACTGGTAGCCAATATATCTATATAAGCGCTCGTGTCCGTCCCAGTCGCCCGTGACCACGTGGCCTTGTCCTTGTACGACGTCGACGTCGAGCGTTCCGTGCCACCGACACCCGTCGTCGGTCGCCGTGGAACCTTCCAACGATGAGCTGCGGCGGAGAAAAGAGAGATGCCCCGACTTTGCTCGCGTGTGCGCGCAACCAGGGTTCTTCACATATGTATAAATACACACGAGCAACAAACACGGAGAAAAATAGGAATCTGTGTATGCGCGTGTATGTACGTGAGTATGCGTGTGTGTGTGCGTGTGTGTGCGCGAGAGTGTGAACGCGTTTACGCGAAACGAAGGCGCCGTTTAACACGGAATTACGAGGTAATTCGTCTCTTGCCAGCGGGCAACTGCGTCATCCGTAACTGTAAATCTTCTACCTATCGATTTGGTGCAACCTTGAATGCCTGTCAATTGACAGGCTTAAAGGAAACGTGGCGCGAGCGACAAGATCTTTCGTATCGGGACGTTGTGGATAAAGATGAGGTTCTAACAGGAAAATCTGGATATTCTTGGAAATCTTGGAAACTGCGTGCACACTCGACGGTTTCTGAATAATATTTTTTTGCTATTGGAACTTTTTATTGGATATTTTTTGCTATTGGAATTTTTGTGTATATTTAAAGAGAATTTAGCGCGAGCGACAAAATCTTTCATGGAAGATGATGGAGTTTCAGCGAAATCTAGATGTTTCTGGAAACTACGTACGCATTCGGCGACTTTTGATGTAATAATATTTTCTGAATCAATTGTTAGATGTTTCTTTGCTACTTCGGATCCTCCGATTTTAATTTTGGAAAAAATATTTCATATTCAAGTGTGACGTTGAGAGGCATTAGTAATTACGATGGAATCGCTTTCGCTTTTTGACTCAAGGTAAGAAAACCGGGATTGGCTCAGAAACGAAATTGGTAAATCGAGACTTCGACGTTTAATGAATTTTTATATACTCGTTGAAATATATAAAAACATATTCTGCGTATACATCAAAAACTTTGATTGTCACGCATATGAATTCTAATGCATGTGAAGCACGCCACACGTTATATATATTATCACATACATTGTGAATCGCACATTTCTCTGTTATAGAAACACCATTTTGTGGTTACAAAAATACAATTTTGAAATTCATAACTCCTACATTCTATAAATATGAATTTTACAATTGACACATACACACGTACACAACCATCAACGAACGCACCAAAATTACAACCAGTTTCCCACTTGCCTCTCTGTTCTACGAAAAAAAAAAAATATATATATATATATTCACGACAAAGAACGCGTTCTGCAATAAATACAAATTTACAACCGCGATTCCACGATACGTGCGAAGCTCGTGTGCAACATTAATTGATAGCCTGGTGGTTTCATACGTTTCGCGTTTCGATTTAATCGACAAGAGGCGTTTCATCGCCGCGAATGAATACACGTGTCGAAAATTATTGGCACGCTGAGCGTAACCGTGTTTACCATCGTCGATTGAGTATCATATTCAATCGACTCGCTTTCGCCTTTCAATCGAGTTTCAGATTCTGCATTTTTCCTGCTATTATACGACGAGCGCGTCGATTGACGCGAGACAAAAAATTTTGTTAAGCGAAGGTTGACTGGCAATAAACGGTTCAGGGTTGTAACTTTACACCCCTCTGAGGCAGATTTTCTTTCCTTTCTCAGTAATAAATGAAAGGGAATGTTACGAAATATTACGAGTTGCTTTCTTTTCTTTGCAGGAACATTTTTAAATTGAAAATATTTAACGAGGTGTTTCTGTTCAGTCGTAACGTTTAATTCGATCGTGATTTTGCTTATTTAATTACAATTGTTGGAATTATCCGTGCTCTTCAAATCTCCGAATTATATCGCAACAAGTTGAATACCAAATTGTCAATTTACTTTTTAATAATTTAACAATCCTGAAGTCTAACTAATAACTCGAACTTGACTTGAAATTTGATCTGAGATAATTCACGTTGTTCGTCAAACAATCGTTAAATCCGTTCTTTTCACAGGCTGAAGTAAATAACAAATAACTCGGAGCAAGTGTCATTAGAAAGGTAATAGTGATACTAAAATTCTGCAATGAAAATAAAAAGCAGAGAAAGCAAGGTTGATTTGGAAATCTTGCCGTTCCATACATCTCCCGTGACATCCCTCGTATCGCATTTCTCTCGGTGTAGGTTAACTTTCATTCGAAATGCTCTTTTCATTGGCCATCAATCCTGAAGCTATCGCGGAAAGATTGAAATAGAACGCCTTGTACGACGTTCCTATAAATCTCGCGTATAAGCGCCCAGTATCGCGTTCGCATTTTCTGCAGAATTATTCAGGAACGAGCGCCGCGTGTCGCGAATAGGAGACGACCGCTGTCGTGTCATCGTGTCTCGCGTAACATTATGCAATTTAATTAAAGGCTTCGAAACCGAGGACAGGACGTACCTCGAGAGGAACAGTCGAGATCTTCTGTGCTGATTCGCGGGTTCTCGCTCCGCGATTTACGATGAACCAGCAGCAGTCGTCTGTTGCGACGCTGATCTCGCGAAGTGGCACGAGGAAGATAGGTTTCACGGATTATAATTTCTGGTTGAGACGGAAGGAGATCGAAATTGTTGTATCACCTTTTTTTTTTTTTTTTTTTTTTTTTTTTTTTGTTATTTTCGTTTGTTGTCTTTTGCATCTAATAGAATATTTATCATTACATTTCGTGTATTGTATAATATTATTTTTGTTACTTCTTACAAAGTCGGAATATTATTACAAATATCTATTATTTTTTATATCTATTTGTCATAATATACCTTCTTACACCTTCGTTTCATTCGCGACAATAATAAAATAATAATAAATAATTATAAAATTGGAATAACATATATCACGAACGAAATGCAGAAATATTTGATCCTTTGAATGAAACAAAATACGCTAGCATTTCCTTCGATTCCGAGGAAAGTATTCTTTTATTGTACAAAGCATGCACAAACAAAATTCTGCAACCACGTGCAAAATAATTTCTTTAGCAGCTGTGTCATTAGTTTTCGAGACGGCGATAATATAATCACGTTACATAAAACGAAGCTAAAACGAGAATAGAATATTTTCGATTTGTTGTTTCCATCTTGTCGCAGGGTCACCGGGGATATTTAGCCACTCGAAAGCCAAATTTCAAGAAATCAACGCCAAATTATTCTCTACCTACGCCACGATACGCCTGTGCAATAAACACAAACGCGAAATCGAAACAGAACGCCAGCGACCGATCCAACGAACGAACAATAATCGATCGTGATTCGATCCATGAAACACCGAGAAGAGGCTCGCCTTTACCCTGCGTATCAATTTCGCACGATCCAATCAACTTCCTATAAATAACTTTATTATTTTTAAACGACACCGAGTGCGCAGAAATTTTCATTCGTTCTTCGAAATTTCGATCGAAAAATTCGTAAAATTTTACGTCAAATTTTGACGTAAAACAACTCTTTCGGTTTCACCTTTTCCGAAGCGCGTGGATAATTAAAATTTGACTGCTTGAAAGATGAATGACTTATCTTTCTGGATTTATTTGCACAGCGATGGACAAAACTGAGTATATGGAATTTTAACATAAATGATATTTTATCGAGTATTTACATGTATAATGTACAAAAAAGAAGCAAAATATACATGTAACATTTTGTAGGAAGTTTGGCTTTCGTAAGAAAATTCTACCAAGGTGTTATTCGTCACTATTCTGGCAGATACAAACTGTTTTTGCGGAGTATTTTTAGTTTTACATTGCAATTAATTTAACCTTCCGAACTCGTATGTCGCTGGAAGCGACAATACAAATTTGCTTGGCTTTTTATGAGTTAAAAGTAGAACAAGAACCAGAACTGAATAGTGTAAATTAATTAAGGAAAAGTTGCGAGCGAAACGCTGCTCTGTTTCACCCACACGGACTGTAACAACTTGCCTAAATAAGAACGCCGACTATCGAGAACGTGACTGTTAAAACGATTCTCATAACCTTCAAACTTCAAACCTGACCTAATTACCAGACTGCGGATTTTTATACATTTACAAGAAATTTTTAAGTATCAAATATTTCGCGATACGAAAAAGAATACCTCACGAGAAATGAAACATCCTTCTACCCCGTGAATTGGAATCGCGAAGGACAATAATGATAATAATAAGTTGAAATTACAGAGAAAAATAACAAGATAAAGTGCGATTTAGCATTTTCGCCAATATTTTTCCTCCTCTCTTTTTTCAATTACATCTTCAAAAATGTAAAATAAGAATGTAGCCACCCACAATTACTTCCCCATCGGAAATAATGAAATCCGAAAAATCTTGGCAACGATCGAAATCTCTCTCTCTTTCTTTATATATATATATATATACACATTGATTCGCGATATCGCTGAGTCACAGCACTTGCACAAAGCGCCGTAACAAACGCAACGAAGCGAGCTTCGTCGTTTTCTCGAACGAGAGAAACTGTCTCTAAAGAAAGAACTGAAGAACCAGACGGAAACGGCGAACGGGACAGAGGGCAGAGGGGAGAAAAACGGAAGCTACAGTCTCTCCACCGCGTGTCTCCAACACGTACACGTAGGACATCGAGATTTGGTGGATGTGGCCGGCGGGACGTACAGTGGCATATAGGAGAAAAGCACGCGATGCATCTAAACCGGGAACACGTGAGAACCAGTCCGGATCCAGTTCTTCCCCCGGCTGCAGTTGCACCGGCTCTGGCGGTGGCGGTGGCGGTGGCGCGCATCGATCGGCCGCTCGTCAAGGCTGCGTCTTATTCGGGCAAGGCCAAGGTCGTTGGCTGGCATTGCCGCCGAGCGAAGGTGAGATTGCAATTTCCCGCACGGGGGTTGCGCGCGGAAAGTGCAGCCAGGGTCACGGGCGATCCGCGAGATCGAACCAGCCGTTCTTGGCATTCGCCGGGATCGATGCGAGACCCGAGCGAGCAAACGTATACGCGAGCTGCGCCGTGGAGGGGGAGGGATAGGTATTGATAAACACTTCGACGTGCCAACAAATTTCCTGGGGTGTATATATTTCAGGGAGACGCGCGGAGGAATTTTGATGAATTAAATTCAGCAGGGTGATTTTAGAGGAGATTTTTCGTATTGCGCGAATTGGGAGGGTTGGAGAAAATCTGTATTAAAAGAAAGCGTAGATTTGAGATAATAAAACGAGTAGATAGGGGACGGGAATAAATTTTGAACAGATTCAGTGCGTTTTAGGGACGACGATATAGTAGGTCAAGGAGAAATTCGAGCGTTTTCAAAGGGATAGATCTGATAGATCTCACGTTATATATTTTTGGAGCTACGATTGAACGTGTTAATAGATATACGTGCGTGCAAACGCGCTAATCGCAAGAGAAGCAATAAGTTTCAAATTGTTTTGGTACAAGCTTCTAAAAGTTCATGATTCTTGCATAAATTTCGACAAGATTGCTATTACGACAACTGATAAATTGATTTCTTTCCTCGATGTTTCTGCACTCAATATATTCCCTCTGAACAAGAATTTTTTGGCACCTTGATAGCATCTATAATATAAACTGATTTAGGGGAAAGTTTGGCAAGAATTAGAATAATTCTTTCATTCCTGGTTAAAAGGTTGCATACTTCTTTAATGATCTGTGTTTTTCTTGAAAATGGACCTTTACTGATTTTCATTCGTTTCTATATGAATAATTATAATTTTACTTTTGAAAAATAGATTTCATCACGTTTCTCAAAGACATACGTATGTGCATGTTTGAAATTACATCTCTTATGGTATTTATAAAGAATTTAGTAGTACTAATTTCCTCCCTGATCCAAACGTAATATCGTGAATACGAACAATAGTTTTCTCGGATAAATCAAATTTCTAAAGTGACGCAAGCTAAAAGTGAATTTTATACTTTTAAATTTCAAAATCAATTTGAATTCAAACTTTACTTTTATAGCAACGGATTTTCGATCGTGATAAATTTCCAAAAAGTTAAACAGATCTTTCAACTATTCGAACTATTCAAAATTGAATAAGAATAACAAAACGCAAACTTTTACGCGTTAAAATAAAGTATTTCAATAAGTTCCTCTCCCTCTCTCTCTCTCTCTCGTTTTTCCCCTTTTCGCTATCGAATTTCAAATTTAGACGAGATGGATGCAAGCGAGGAATGAAACTTTAAGAAACGTTTTGGTATCGTTCAGGTATCAGCAACAACAGCCGAGTTACGCAATAATGACTACCTCAGCGATGATATAATAATGGTATTGCAAACAATATTAGTCAATAGGACGTTTCCTGGTTAGATAATGGCGGCAAGGTTACGTGAAAAGAAGCAACGTGCGCAAAAGTGTTGTTAAAGTCGACTTCGAAACTGACTTCTGTCCAATCGGCCTATAACATAAGAGACGATTCATCTCGCGACCTGAGACTTATTTCATTGACTCGAGTTTCGTGCGTTCCTCAATTTTTCACCGAGATTTACGTATCTATTTCCATCTGCCATGTCGTTTTCAATCCGGACATTGCGAATCAAACGGAGTAAACGAAAATTCCAGAGATCTTTCTGTTATCTCCTCTCGTTAAATGTTTTTGGTAAAAGAAGATCGTACTTGATCGTACTTAACCTCTCAACTTCTAATATCATTCGTGACAGACTATAATCAAACGACCACTGACGATAATTATATTCAATTTGTAAGCTTGGACGTGCAAATCTTCGCTTGGTCAGTTTCAATGATTTAGTTGAACGTTGATATCTCGATTTTTTTAAATTTCGTAAAATTGTAAGATTTAGATGGAAGAAAATGTTTCTATCGAATTGATCTCTTTCAATTCTAATCGAAAATTCTGGTTTGCAAATAATATGTTCACCAGAAAAGATTACTTCTAAATATTACACTGGTGCTGTAGTATTTAAATACAATAAACAATACGTTCGTTTTGCCTTTGGGAGTATTCATTTTGACATTTCAATTAACGAAAAGTTATTTTTATCGTTCAACCGCTAAACCGTGACTTCATTCAACAAAAGGTAATACCGTTTCAATTCTTCAACCAATAATAAAATGACTTTATTATTATCATCGAACCGCTCGATATCATCACAGCGTTTATTCCAACAAATTCCAATTAATTCATCTCTATTCTCTTTCCGAAAGATAGTATCCGTTTCTTTGATCGGGGCCTCCGCCCCCCCCCCCCCCCCCCCCTCCCTCCCTCCCTGACGTTCTATAAATCCTTCCGTATATTGTAAAAATCGAAGGTCTTGACATTGTTTCTCTAGTCACCCGTCTCGCCGCCTCGACGTCGCGACTTTAAATACGCCTGTGCACGTTTAAACGGTACATCACCCTTTAAAGAAAGCGAAACCGTGCGCGAAAGCAATAAATGACTCGTGATAGTTTCTTCTACATGCATCACGAAAATATTTCAACATTTGCAAACAATTTTTATGCGCCTACTGCGAGCTTTGCATACATCGAGATTGT
>KQ435960.1:60534-88940 GCA_001276565.1 Melipona quadrifasciata | reverse complement strand
CTGATTACACCAGTTGCAATTATACATTTGCTGCAAAGATATTTTTAGTGAAAAAAATTAGCATACTGCATAAATAGTGGACTTATTAACGTGCAATTAGTCTCATTAATAGAGTAGACTCACTAACGTAGCAAATAACCGACTATTCAAATGTTTCGACGATCCTCGCGAGACTGCGTGTAAAAAACCACATTTCCCGATTCGTTTCGTATTTTATCGCGATACGATCGCGATAAATCTCTATCTTATGAATGTAATTTATTATATAACATACCAATAAATCCTTGGATTAATCTTACTAATAAGATTAAAACTATAACTGTAAGTTGTAACTATAAATAACTGTAAAATTAAAAAACTAATAACCAATAATTATAAAATTTCAATGCTTCAGAAAATGCTTAAATCATTAAAACATTGCTTGTTATTACACTTGATAAATATGAGTTTTACTTGTTGAAAATTAGTGTCAGTTCACTACCTTGTTGTTGGTGAATATCAATGATGTCTTTTGTCAATTTTACCAACATACTATTTTAAGCCTCAGAACTTTGGAAAAGTGTTAAAGATTCAGATTTCAATTTTAATCAGTCGCGTTTCAAAAATGTTTCAAAATATTTCGCGTTCGAATGCTTTCGCGACAACTACGTATCGTATATGTATCATACACTGTATATCGGAGCCCTGTCTGGCACACAGTCAATAATGCACCCAGCCGGTTGTGTACGAATCGTGTACGCCCCAAGCATGCTGAAATATTTTAGTCTTATGTGTTTCGTAGTTTCTGTTGGCACTCTGGTATCAAGGACAGCCTTCATTCTTGACTCGAGCCGGAAATGAGCGCAATCTCTCGCTCTTTTCGATTACGTTCCAGCCGTTCGAGCCGAGCTTTCGAAAGTGGGAAGCAGGGAACGGAGGGGAGAGCAGAGCGAGTTTTGGTTTAAGCAACGACGAGTCGAGGTTAATTGTTTCTCCATCTTCGAAACGATTTACGAGGCGTTGCTACTATTGCGAGTGAATAGCGATCGCTGTTACGATTGTTAATTGCGCGTTGAGGAGCAACCGATGTTATTTACCTTGAAACGTGTTAACACATTGTTGACCGGACATGCGTGTGCAGATCGATCGTATATATACGAAGCACATGCAATTATGCAATTATTAATGTATAGAATTGTTTATGCTGTGCGTTTAAAGCTTGCGTTGTTTACCACGTTCGACGATCACCGCTTGATCTCGACAAGTAGTATCCTATGGGATTTTTCAGATTTTAATTAACGCCGTGTTATTAGTAATAACGTTAACGCGTTGATCGCCGCGTCACCCGTATCTGAGTGACAATCGAGTTTCAATTGGGTGATGTTCGTATTTTATGTAATCTTAAAGCAAGAGACATGTAGTAAATAGTAGAAGAAATATTTAGTAGAAAAATGAGTAAATCATTTTCCAGCAAATTAAACTCGAATTATTAGTAATTGCGATATATTGAAAAAACATTATGGGATTTAAGGGTCTCGCGTTGAAAATTCTCTGAATTTCTAGTCTACACTTGAGGGATGCGGAAAATGTGTAAAAACTTTTAATTTGACAAGCTAACATCGAAGCACGTACATGTCATAAACTTGGCAAGAAGAATTAAAAGAAAAAGAATAAAACAAAACATAAAAACAAGAAAATGCTTGAGCAATTTCGTCGCAAATCCCGAAAAAAACTTACTCGATTTGCGCTCGGTGGTCAATATGTTAAAGCGTATAACAAGACGTGCGTAACATCAAATTCAAAAGCTCGGCTCTATACTTCACACTTTAATATCTTCCTATATATGTTAATTCCTGCATATTTTCGGACGCACTATACAGCGACAGACGCCCGTGTTTACGTATACACAATGGACTAAAATACTCTAGGTTAGGAAATCACTATTGATATTAGAAACGTGTACTAATATTAGAAAATCCGTGTATTTTATACACTCGGTATTAATATATCGTAGTCTATACGTAGGGGAATTCAAAGGAAAGCCAAGATACACGTACACGACTGATTCGTCTCTCTTTCGAGAGAAACTTGAATTCAAACTTGACTCAACCAGTCATTAATCTTTTCACTTTCGTGAATGCTATCTGGTATCTATCTATTCTCTTCCTCGAAATTTCGCCACGCCGAGTCGTCATATTATTCGTGCTATTTTTCCATTGAGGCCAAATCGGCTGGACAGCGTTAGATTACAAGTTATGTAAGAAATGTTTCGAGATAAATATCGATCGAGGGTCATGGATAATTCAACATCGATGCTAATGATGATATCGTTACAAGATACTCGCGAAAATCTTACTAACTCTGAAATTTTTGCAAATGATGCAAATTTTAATTTAAAGCAATTCAAACATAAATGTTTATATCTTGTCGATAATTGGTTATCAAAATATCCGCCAGGTAGAATATGTAATAAAAAAACTGCACGACTTGTTACCCCAGTACGATTCAAAAGGCCCAGAAGCAACTGTTCTGACTAGGAAATGAAAACGACCAATTTTTGCCATACAATTTTATTGATACGCAAACATTTGAATCGATAGAAAACAAACTGCAGGCGCGATCGCTCAGTACCAGACGTCAACGCCACTCCTACTCGAAGTCTACCCCACGCCCCCATCACGAATCACGTGACCCAAATCAACCAATCGCTAATTTTCGTTGCATTAGCGTTGCACCTGAACAGGCCCGATTTTCTAAAATCACTTTCAGTGATAAAATATGGGTTTCTTAATCTAAATGTAATTCTTGATGCCCTGTAACTTTGTTCGAAGCGGTTTTTCATGTCGTTTGTACTTTTTGAAATACGTGCCTGGATATTCTCAGTTATAACAAATGCACCGTGTATCGTTATTGATATTGTCATACGTGTGTGCGAAGGTGCGTGTGTCGTTAAGAAGCGAAGTTAATTATTTCCGACTTGAGAATCGTTCGATCACGAATGACATTAAGCGAGTAACGTTCGAGCGAAACGCGTTTATATTCCGAGGCTTTAAGAGTCGTTTCAAAAATGAAATTTTACGATCGGGTACACGGAAAAACACATATCTTTCAGTCGTTAATTTCGGTCTTTCTATAAAATGTGTATATATATATATATGAAATGAAATCTACGCGATCCATTTTCGAACGATTAATAAATATTCGCGCCTGTAAAATTGACAACTAAACTATTTGTCGATTATTATCGATTACACAATATGCAAAAAAATATATATTTAAATTGGATTGAATACATACAGTTTTGATTGATTTGAAATAATTTTAATGTTTGTTGCTTGTTTTAATGGACGATAACTAAATCATCGTTTTACACGCTGTGATTGCGCAACCTTTTTTCATCAACCAGATCCTGAACAATATGCTATTGTTCGATACGATATCGAAACACACGCACAATCGTGATCGACGTAATCTAATTTTACATTACGAATACGACTCTTTTCCAATTGATATGAATTTTTTCGACAGTTCTTTTATCATTGGAATCATTAATCTACATTAACAAGACCTTATAATTAGAATAATAATTCTGATAAAATAATTGGAAGTTTAGGAAGAGTTTGTTACGACATTAAACACGCGATATTATAATTTCTTCGATATAATTTAATTTTTTAGCATTATGAATCTAATTTACTATATAACATACCAATAAAGCCTTAAATTAATCTTACTAATAAGATTAAAACTATACCAATAGCTATATAAACTGTAACTATAAATAAGTCTTTTAGTAATTTTACTAACATTCTATCTTAAGCTTCAGAATTTTGGAAAAGTATTAAACTAAAGTATTAAAAATTCAAATTATATATTCTATCCCATACGCTATCAACATACGAGAGTGTCCTAATTGAAAGAAGCCACCTAAATATTCCCTTTGTTTTTTACGTTATGAAAAACCTTTACAGCATCGTCATTTTTTGTATAGAAAACCAATATGAAATGTGAGCGATGCAATTAGTAAAAATAATAAAAATTAAAAATTGAAAAAGAAACTTTCATCTTTATTTATTTTCCCCTGTTCTTCATCGCTAAAACTATCGATAATTTCCATCGAAGACATTCAAGTGAAAACATAGGAAAACTTTATAATACACAAATTGTACAAACTTTTATTTATATATATATACGAAAAATTACTGAAATCTCTAAAAATACACTGTTTTATGTCCGTAAAATCCGTACAAAAGAACTACGAATTGGTTATTTTAACCACTTTGACAGCTCTAGCGTTCTACAAAATGGTGGGCCAAAAGTTTCTTCTCGCCCGTTCTTTTCCTAATAAGAGATCGAAATATAAAAAAAGAAAATAAATTCTATCAATTCCAAATTAAATTCACGTTCAAACATGTTTTCGTCACGCTTCAGAAATCTGTACAAAAAGAAAAATTAAAGAAAAAGTACGTAACAAAAGAAAAATTACGGATTTATTTTTCTCAGTAGAGAGTGATTTCTGGTCCAGCCTAGGTATAAAATTTCGAGTAGAGTTACCATGGAATCGTTCATCGATTCCGATTTAAAGCTTTCGCCGTCGTTGGAATTTCGTTCGCGGCGGTCTCGCGGGGCAAGCGAATTTTTTCGTCTTCGGCTACGTCGTCGAATGTTCGCGGTCGATTGACGTCATGTAATTCGAGCGAACTGCGATCGATGGTTAGTCGCGCGGCACCCCGGCGCGGAGGAACGATTTATCGACTCCACCTCACGTCACCGTATCACGTGCCGCTAGATAATGCAATTTGCCGCAAATAGAAGCCACCGCAGTAGTCCATTATACTATCGAGAATCATTCTGTCCGGGTGCATTAATACGAGACTCGCACGGCGCAAATCTGCAACACATCGGGATTTTTCGTCGAGACCTTAGGATCACAGGAGGCGTGCGCGCGATCTAAAATCGCGAGACTCGAGCGCGGATGGGAATAACGGGCGAGGACGATGGTTAAATAAACGAAACGTTTCGCTGCGGATGCCGTTCGACTGCGGATGTTTACGCAGCTTTGCATCTTTATATTTTTTCACAAACACAATTAAAGAAACTAACGATAGAACCAGTTAAATAATAAGAGCTAATCTTGCATTTTCCAGAAATCTGCAATCTAGCCGTGATATTTTTAGTCAATGAAAACATTCTTCGATGTTTGAAACAGATTCTTTGGTATCTGAGAAAAACAGGCAAAAACGAGGCAAAAACTGCTGTTTTCTCTCATTTTGTTAACTTGATCATTTTTCATTGCATTGCGGTTAGTCCCTTTATGACAAACCTGTTAGTGAAAAATAATTTCGTAATTCTATACGAAAAGATGTGAAACAATTAATCCTCTCTAGTGGGTTAAATTATATTTATCGAAAGAGAAAGGAAAGGTGTAAAATTCATATGTACGAATATTAGCTGACAAAGAATGTTTTTCAAAAAATTGCTAAAAAGAAATGTAGACTCAAGTGTCATCATTGTGAGACTTTTGAGCGAGAATGTACGCGTGCGTGTACGCTTTACTTGTGATGTAAAACAAAATTTTGCAAACGCCTCGAATTGAACTTGCGCGCGTCCTCGACATTCACTTATCTGCGCGACTATCTATGTTCAATATTTTTGACAGAATTTTTTTCAAACGCCGTATTATCCGCACGCGAGAGATTTCTGTTTTCCCTCGTCGGAGATAAATTTTGTATTGAGAAATAGGTTATCACTTACAGGTCACAGAAGCGTCAGCAAGGACCGCGGCCTGACGAGTCAAGGAGCGGAAACCTTGCAAAGTTCACGTTGAATGTTACCTTCTGTCGTAAGCAGGCCTGCCGACCGCGAAAAATCAAGCTGAAATCATTGCGTGGTCGACGAATCGTATGAATGGCTTCTTCGCTGACAAAAACGTTTACCATCGAGTGACACTTGTGCTTATTCCTTTTGCGCCTTTTATCCCTTTTCAGGTTAGACTCGTTACTAGTGAAATGTTGTTGTTATTATTATTGTTATTACTGATTAGCTGATCTGACACATATTTTTGCACCTTTCAATCATTTGACGTTTTTACTATTTTTACTCGTTTATTGATAAGATTTAATAACGATTGATTTAATAGTCAAACAACGAAGGATTGAAAACGAACGGCACGATCGTTGGCCCGACCAGAGATTCGTGAATTTCATTAACATCTTGTAATTTGCAACTTTTAAACTATTGGGATATTAAGATTAATAGTTTGCCTTACTACCGCGGAATAAATGCCTAGTATCGTGGAAAATCTCCTTGACCTTTGAACGGCACTTAATGACGACCAAATCGAAACGAAGCCGAATCCAATAGAGTAAAACTACGTAAATAGAAAACGACGCGACACAACGCGACGTCCAACTAACGAAGGTATTTAAGTCCAGCGTGGAAGACAAACCTGCTTCTCGTTTCCTGACCGAAAGTTCGTATCCTTGACACAGAAAACGACAGTTGGTCGTCTAACCCGAGCAGCAGCAACAGCAGCAGCAACAGCAGCAGCAGCAGCGGTAGAAATACCAGAATCAGCTAGGAAAAGAATGCTATCGCCAACGAAGCGAACTCGAGGATTCGGGATCTGCTCGACAATCGAGCATCCACTGTCTCCTCTTACGGGTCGCGGCCAGATTCATTTTTCTTCATTTGCTTCGTTCTCCTTTCGATATTCCCTCGTCATTGACCTAATCTCCTCGTTACACTTCTACGATTACACGGAATTTTTTTTTATCTTCGTTCCATGGAGTGTACTTATACTTGTCCTTCCGTGGAAAGATTTACGATTTATCTATGTTAAAAGTGTGTCAAGAAGAACGTTCATTTGAATATTACAAGTCAGCAGCTGGAGATAACGAAAAAAAAGATTGTTTTGAATTTTTATCTTTTTTTTTTTCCTTTTCGTTGATTTTCAAATGTTGCTGATTATCCTTGTGTGGGAGGATCTGATTCACTACGACTCCCCTCGTTTCAATCTCTTTGATGGTGGACCACGAATGACAACGATAGGTTATATTTTATGTGTTTGAATAATTGTCCTTCCATAGGAGGATTCAGTTTATCAGTGCTAAAAGTAAATGGTGTCTATTTGGATGTCGTAATAATTGGAAATTAACAAAATAGGGTCGTTCTTTGATTCCGTGCGTAATAGAATAACACGTAACACGTGCCCCTGGAATAAAATTTTACATAGAGAATTCTTCGACAAGAAATTGATTGAACCAGCGACGAGAATATTCCTAAAAATTGCAATCGACTTACTCTTACTTCGTTACTTTTGGATGTGCCGGGTCTTGAAATGGATCGAGTCGACGAGAAATTCTCGCGTGAACGTTCAGACAACAACTTTCTCTCTCTCGTTCCCACCGCACGATCCTCGTGAACCGGCAACAGGAATGATTTATCGTAAAAAGGGGATTCGCGCGGTTGCGTAAGCGGTCGGAATTGAAATGTTAATTCGCCGCTACGGCAGAACGCGACCCGATAAACTGAGATTTCCACAATAGCTAAGCGATAACTGTAAACACACGGCTAAGAGCCGTTGCAAGCCGCGAACGAGCGCGTGTACACGGATTAACCTTGATCTTTGAAGACTCGAACGTCCGCCACGCGCTCTGACATTGTATTCGTGCGTCACGAAAGATCGTCGCCGACAAAAAGTGACAAGAGAAAAAAAGAAATAAGCAAAAGATCGGAGAAGAGAAAAAAAGTTATAAGAAGAGAAATCGTCCGTTCCGTCTCCATGGGTGACTATTCATTATTATTATCGTTGCTGTTAATAAAAGGAAAATGCTGGAACAAAAATTTAAATTTTTCAAATTTGAATTTCGACGCTGCTCCGGCCTGAATGAAGATTATATTTCAATCTTATTTCTCTCAATCGACGACTACTTGCTTCCTGATGAAAAATGTTTTTTCGGGACAGAAATTCAGTTTCTTAAATTTCAACTTTGATCTTTCAAGAATTAATTACGTAAATTATCATTTCATTTTGTTTTCTTTCATATTTGCGTTTCAAGAATTAAGAGAAGAAAGAAGAATCGAGAATCCGAGATTATTAAGTCATATTTCATTATTTTGAAAATTTAGTTTCACGAAAGATTCCGAAGGAAGTTACCAGGGAATTTTGAAACGATTCGGAAGGGATGTTGTGCAACGAGCAACGATTTCTCTGCGATCAGAAATGTATAATTTAAAAAGTTAAGGGCCACGTCACATTTCTGTTGGCCACGCCGTTTCAGATATACGTGTTTTGTTACGTAAATTGGAACTTGTATAGTGGACATCCTTCGTGACTTCTTTTCTCGGGGATTATTAGCATTCTTTTATGAAGAATGAGAGAACGTTCCTCTTTTTTGAAGAATTTATCTACTAAAATAGCGCACCACTTTTTCTCTTTGTCTTAAAAAACGTTCTTTTTTCACTTTTTTCTTTTTTTGCTAAAGTTTTCTTTACACTTATTTTTCCATTTTTATCATTTTTACATACATCTTATACGTAACGTCATCATATCACTAACATACTTCGTTTTATACATTTTTATTGTATCATACTTTATTTTTGTATTTTTTTTTTTTTTATTTTATTTTATATCATACCATGAGAATACGTAGCAGAGATCACATATAAAACAACATAACGTATTGCAGAACTTTAACGAGACACGGCAGACACATTCATTTGTATGGAGAAACGTACAATTCAGTTGGGTACCATTTATTACAGACTACGCATACACTCGATAGACGAACCTTCAACTAGGTCCAACGACTCGATCCAACCACATTCCCGTGGACTGGTCTATTGTTAAAAACAATTATACAAATTAGGCCGAAGGAACGGAGACGCGATCCGGGGCAAGGTTGGCTATAACGGGAATTAGGCAAATCAACGAATTACTCTCGTCAGCGTGCCGTTAAATTGTCGTTGTGAATTTTTGTTTAGACGTACTCCCGGGACTTTTTCGACGAGAAAGAACCGCACACATGTCCGAACTTAATTTAATTCTCCTTGAGAGTACACTCGACGATGGACACTTTGAACGTTAAACAGTTTAACGCTACGCTATAAAGCAACCCCATTATCGTGTTTAATGTTTCCATGTTATCTAAACCTTTTGTGCTACCGTTTTCGTAGTAGACGTCATTTTCCAAACGTTATTCTGTCGTGAGTTTCGTTCTCTTTGTCAATTACGGCCTTTCCGCGACCTCTATGCTGCAATTTCGTCCCCATTTCGATAAAAAGTGGCAAGTATGATTAAAAAGTGTGAAAAGTAAAATTATCAACAGTGATTATCTCTATTCTGCTTTTTGCATATATTCTATTTCATATTTTTTCGTACTATATATTTTACGTTTAGAATATTTTACATTTTATATCTATATTCTTTAAACGTTAGATAATTAAAATTAACTGCCTTAGAGTCAAAAGACATTCGAATTTTTTTAATCCTTCGACTTCGTTGAGGTTAGAGAGCTTTTTAGCAATGGGAAGCATCGTAAGATCGAAAATGACTCATAGAACACCGTGGAATTATTTTACTGAGGAAATTCGGAATTCTCGTCATTATCGCAAACGTACAATTTTTCATTACTTGACAATTTTTATTTACTGAATTACTACGTTATTTTTAAGACATACACCTCAAGGCCCTATATCCCAAAGTTATAAAATCAAGTTCCCTTAATTGAAGACATAAAATCTTTGACGAAATTTTGAAACATTTAAAGTCGTCCATCAAGTCACAGTGATGAAATCGAAATTCAAATTCTTTTTCAAGGACGAGTAGTGAGTCTTTACTAATGCAGAGTATCATTGGGTCGTAGATAACCACAATTATAGCCAAACCCATAATTTAAAGAAGGAAGATCTTTATCGTTGGATAACAGTATTTATCGCATAAAATGAAATATTCGAAAATTAGATAAAGTCGTCCAACGTTGAACAACCTAATCTAAATTTAATTGGAATTGTTGAGTGTCACGTATGACCCAAAAATATCAAGTGAGGCTTGACATGCCACCGTCGTCCCGATGGATTTTCGATGGAATCGTACTTCCTCTTGCCCTTTCTCGTGATTTTCTTTCGTATTAGAATTTCAAATTTGTTTACTCTAAAAATGTCAGAACTAAAATTAAAAAGTCAACAAAAGTACACACTCAGTTTCAAGTTTACGATGAAAAAAGTAAATCTTTCGATGGAATAATTGACGGAAACTTCTTTATTTTCTAACGAAATTCTACCAGCACAGAAAATACACGTGACTCAAATTTCGGATTTGCAAAATTCTGTTCAAATTGGCGAACAAATAGACACTTTTTATCACTGTTTCGTTTTTCTCTTCTGCGTGTCCTGATGACGATCGAGATAGCGAAACGACCAGAAACTACCCGATCAGAGATCGAGGAGAGCGAAAGAGCCACGAAGGCAAGACGACCCTGAAAATGACGAATTCCAGAGAACGTTTTAACTGCCTGCCTCTATTCGCGAAATTCAACACATCTTAACATCATCGAACAGCTCGCTTCGACTTTTATTTTTTCGCCATACCTTTATCTTTGTTTGTCTTTTACCACATCCTTTTTCATTTGTTTTTCACTACATTCCACATAACCTTCGTGTAGTCGAGATATTAACCTAATTTGATTCCTCGGTATTCTTCGCAAGCTTTTTATCTCCGAAAGGGAATTGATCTCTGATTTAATGTTCCAGGCCATTAAGATGATACTACTTTTACATATTGTGTATTTTATATATTGACGATACTAATAAATATTAAAGCTAAATGTCGATTTTTTTTTTTTTTTAAGAACATAGAGACTTGACAAATTTCATTCATTGTTAACTTGATGTTATATCTTAGTCTTAGAGTAGTCACAACATTATTTCACTTTACAAGGATATGAAAGAAATAATGGAAATAATTTTACACAAAATATTCTGTACCGAAGAAACTACATTCTACAATACTACATACATACCACCGAGTACGAGGCAATTTGTCATAAAAAGATAAGAAGATGTAAAATATAAATTCTGTCGTTCCGATGAAAAATTTCGAATCTCAATTCAGACTACCAGTTTTCCCTTTTCGTTATCTTAAAACGCTTCTGGCGAAGCTGCTACTCGAGTTGACAACGAAATGGCAACGGATAAACGTGAATTGAACGAGAGATTATAAGGAGTATTAAATGATCGTCGACCTCGGCGGAGAAAATTCAACGAGGCTGCCACCGTCCGCGCTCGTATGGGCGCTCGTTCAATCGCGTTATCTGACCAATTAAAATCAACCATTTGACGTTTGTTGCCCTAATAATTCGGAGAACGAAGGCGGACCCAAGGTCTCGCGGACTGCTTACACGAACGAACAATGCGACTCGCATTGATTTCAAGCCTCCAAGGTTAGCCTAACAATAAGAGAACACATCGTGCGTCCACCTTCTGCCAGAATGGTATACGGAGCTCGTTCTTTTCGCTTTTAGGCCGGCGCTCTCCGACGAAATTACGAGATGAAGACGTTGAAGTGAACGTACCAAGTGAATATATTCAAAAACGCGGCTGCAGGGATAATCAAAAATATTACAACACGGTTACTCCAAAACTACATTAATATCCTTCTTTCTTCACTTTCCTTTGCGAATTTGTGTCTACTTTGTGCGTGCAAAATATTTGCATTTTTCCAGCAGGATTAAAAATTAAAACAATAATGGTCAATCTTGGCGATTTCGATACGAAAAAGAAATGAAGTTTTGCATTCACGAGGAGCAAGTGACACGTGCCCAATTTTGGGAACAATTAAATTTGCAATTTTGATTAAAACCTAGATTTTCATAGCCAAGTGAAGATTTTTCTTTGAACCCAAAAATACGCGGGTTCATTTGACGAGTGTCTCAAAGATATATTTCAATGAAATTCGCATGGGGGACAAATTAGAATCCATAGAGTTTCGTGTACGTCAGAACAAAGAACAGGAAAAATGAAAAACACAATGAGTAAGAAACAAGATTACAAAGTGTTACAAACTTATTGTCAATTGAGGCCACGTATACCTTTCAAGAGTAACAGGTGGCATTGAAACAGCCAAGAGTTGTAAAAGAATATACATTCCTGACATCAAAAAACGACAAATATAAAAAAAATTATACTAAAAAATAGATAAAAACGTCTGTGTGTAATAACAAAAGTGACGAAAAAATATAAGATTAATGAAAATATGGGAATTTTAAACGAAGAAATCAAAAAGTCACGATATACTGCAAGCATAATTTAGATTTATGATGAAACGACGGAAATGGAAGGAGAAACGAGGAAGTGTATACATAATCCGTGATAAACGACGGAACCCCGAGGCAGAAGCTTCGATCGATCAGTATAAATCGCGTCTCGCTTTCATCGTCGATCGATTCGTCAGACTGGAATTCCTGCAGCGAAGAAAGGGAAGCAGATAGACAACTGCAAACGCTGACTCATTCGATTACCCGTGGCAAGAGTTGAATCTCAATTAAAGAACAGTCTTGTCGTCGGTCAAAAGCCCCATTGTACATACTACGGTGTACTCTTTGTTTCCTTGACGCAGACGTCACTTGCCATTTTCTACTCAAGTCTCTCTAATATTGTTACAACCTACTTTGTATAAATACATCAAATATATGATTAAATTTCTAACGTATGTTTTTTTTATATTTTTTGTATCCACGAAACAGTTGCTTAGGCGCGGGATTAATCCAACACGCAGAATTGTGAAATTCTGTTTTTCGAGAATTTTAAAAATAATACAAATTTCTTGCAAGCTACGGAACTGTGAAATTGCAATTGTTGAACTTTTTAAATAACAGGAATGTAAATTAACACTAAAACTACCAGAATGATTGAAATGTTTCGTCATTTCGTAATCGTAATTTTATGGAAATTTGGTAAGTTCGAAACGATGCATTTTATGAATAGAAGCTTGTATCTTTTATTGTATTATAAACTTTTTTCTATCGCTTGAACTATCGTTCATCTAATACTCGTCATTTTAGTTACTCATCGATAGCGTTGTAAAACATACCTGACTCAAATCTGACTCAATTTAAGTTACAGTCACCTGCGATTCAATCGTAACGATAGTTGAACTGTTTTACAATCTCGACAACCAGAAATATAGAAATTCATTGTTCCAGAGAAGCGATCCGACATAAACGCGGGATTTCATTCAACGAATAAAAGTATACGAGCTACGAGTTCTGAATTTAACGATCTATCGATTGATTCACGCGGTAAATTCAAGATAAAGTCAGAGCTGACTAAAGGAACTGACGATAGCACGTACGAAACAAGGGAGCAGAAATAGCGATCAGAGACACACATGCGCTAAAGCCAACTCGATTGTCGGTAATGAAGACCGGTTCAACGAACCCCCGTGACACTTTAACACGTGATTATATTAGGACTTTTGTTTATAGTCGTTGCACTCCCCGTCCACTTTTCGCCGCCCGTTCAACAAGTGATTCAGTCTCGTGACGAAAACAATTTCGTCACCCATTGCATCCATCTTTTCAATGGCTATCCAGAAATATACAGAGGAAAACCACCCCTGCGAAAAAAAATGCCTCTTGACGATGGATTATCAAAAATGGATCTCTCAAAAATGGAACTGATCAATTTATGTATTTTATCGTTAGCATTATAACGATCGTGGTAAAATTTGCCAAAGTAGTCGAAGTAACCAATCTATAATTTTTGTTAGAAATTTTGTAGATACGAAACAGTAAGTTTTCAGAGATTTAAATTTTCCCTTGTGCAAATTATTGTTACCATAAAGCTTTCTTATTTTTTCACTTTAACATCTTCGATAGAAGTTTTATGCTTCAATCGTCGATCGTTTTAGTGTTAAAGTCAATCTTTTGTAAGAAATACATAATCCCGCTGAATATTGAGATCTCTATCTCTCTGGTTGCTGAAAATAATCTACTTGCTACTGTGGTGCATTCTCAGATGTATATATTTCAAATTTTCTCAATATTTTTATCATTTCCATGAAATAAATATATATATTTACGTGTGAAAATTCTAGAATCATGTAGTGTGTCAAAATTCATTTGTTAGTACAGCGATTGATTGACTAATTCGTGTTGGATCGATTCGAATTTCATTTACCAAAACTCTCAGTCAGTATCAAATTAAGTAAACTCTTACTGGTTGAATCCACTTATTTGAACCTGAACTCCTTATTACATAAACGAAAAATCTTCCCCAATGAAAGGGAGAATCAGTGAATGTATCCCGTCATACGAACTCCAATTATACAAACCAATTTGTTCAAATAGAGTTTGAAATTTGCACGACCAATTTGTACAAATGGAGTTTCTCTGTACCGTCGCGATACAGTGATTTTTTATCGCATTTAACTTCGTCATTTTCCTTTAGCAATTAAAGCTTAAGTAGCTAAACGATCAAACGCTCTTACACATTCCCCTAACGCTCACGGATTCAGTGCCATCGGAATAATTTCTGATAAAGTTTGCACGCGCGACAGTCGATAGAATACACATCTCTGAAGGATCAGTCGAGCACTGTCGGAAATTTTGCTCAAACAAATGAAGTTTGTGCAAACGAATTTCTGCTGTGTGTACGCTCGGTTTCAAGATCGTCTTCGAGCGATCATGCGTCCAAACGAGACAGGTCAAGGTCTCTGGATCGTCTATGTCTCGCCGCAGGTGGGTCAAGGTTCGTTTTCCGTTCCATAATCAGCATTTCTTTTCTCTCTCTCTCTTTTTTTTCTTTTTTCTTTTTTCCGCGACAGCGCCCTTTGCACGATCGCCCGACGAAGGCTGCGTTTGCCAACGTCTCGAGCTCGTGAGGCAATCGGCGTGGACCCTTTACACGGGAGTGAAAAGACGATGCGACATTAAAGCAACGCAACGACCAATAACTCTGTCGCCAGCGAGTTTTCGGCAAGGTCTTCCCACCCATAACCTTACCTACAGCCAAGTATGACAAGGTCATCGACACGGTTCCAAAATTACATAAATCATGCCCGTTGCGAAATGTCGGTGTAAAGTGGTCAGCGGTGATTAAACAGCGTTTTATATTATATTAGGCAACTCTGCGAGTATTAATTGAGCTGCGATCGGACCAAAATCGCGCGTGCGTGGCAAATTTTTCATCATCCGAACTTTTGAAAGTTTGCGATTGGTTTAACTGTTAAGTTTTGATTATATGTTGTAGCTAATATCAATGTAAATGATTTATTTGAATTAACTTTTTAACTTTGAGTGTAATTGAGTACGGTTTTCCTTCTTGCATTGTTCCATATATATATATATATGTCTATTAATAACATATTAATATATCGTTTGATATATTGTTCAATTTTGTTTAGATTATTATTAATAGATATATAAACGAAGCAAGAACAGTTGAATTTGATCTGCATTTGGCATTCTATATAATGCAATAAGTGGATAAATGCAATGATATAATGTATGTTTATGATAATAATAATAATGTACGTCTAATAAAAATAATGTTTGCAATGTATGTATATAATTCGATGGTATTTTATATAATGCAGTAAATATTAGCAGCCTGTGAGACATTTTAGTCAGTAGTTACATAAGTTTCTAATGTTTGCAGTATTTAAGAGTCAATTTGTCAGTTCTGCGACTGAGCTGGACTGAAGTTGATGGTGAAAAATGGATCGCACGTTTGAATAATAGCACATACAAAAATTACGTACATTCGTGACAAAAGGAAAAAGCAAAGCAAAATTTTTCGTAGATCAGTGGCAGTATTATTTTTCAAATAATTCCTTTTCGCAATTCGTCGCGACCGCGCGTAATTTTCGCCTGTCTTCTGAACAAAGCGAAATGAAGCGACGTAAGTATTTTTAGAAAAGATTAAACGACGCGTCGAATATTTGCTCTGACATCCTCGAAACGTTGTTACGCTACGGCGATTTCGAAGAAAGCTTCGCCACGGCCACGCCGGGGCTCGTTATGTAAAGTTAAACGTTCCGACGATAGGGACCGATGTTCTCGAAAGAAAAATTCCGTTTTGTAGGCGTCGACCGAGTGACGACACGTTTTAGAAGGATATTACGCAATATTCCAGACCTCTACATCTACCCTTGGACTTTTTATATCCGCTACAGATCGTCCAGCCGGACTGTTACCGACTGAAACGATTCAATAACACGCGTTTCAGAAGACGATTGTGTAGACTTCGGGAGAGGATCGTATAATTTAACAGTTTAATAGTCTGTGTACCCTTGTAGCCAGTTATTTTTACGGCACATGGTGCCATTCACGTCAGTTTTAGCTATTATATAGGTGGCTGTAATATGAACGCGTAAAAAAAATTTTTTATATCATATTGGTAATTTACACCGTAAGATACGAGAAGAAGAAAATTGAAACCTGTGAGTTAGACGTTATAAATTATTTCAATATTTTAGTCTTTAACAGCTTCGTCGTTATTCAGCTAGCGCGAAGCTGTCTGTCTGTGACAGACTTTAATATTTCATAACGTTCAAGAAACGTTATTTATAGCTGAATGGTTATTATTTAATCATTGAACCTAAAAATAATACTATTCATCCTCTAGCGTCTTGAATTAGTCTCAAATATTTACAGCACCATTATTCCCATATGTTGGGAGACGACGTCTCTTCGAATACTCTGTTAATTAACTAAATTTAACGTCAATTAAAATTCCAGTTTCCCAGACAAATCTGCGACACTAGTATTCCGGTTATTATCAGTATCTTCTCGTTACGTCACTATCTAACGATGTAATGTCATTTGCATTCTAATTCTTCAAATTAACCCTAAAACATTAGTCCCATATTTCGTAACATCCACCTGTGTGTCAAATACCAACAAAAAATTACTCATACGTTAAGCAATGCTAATTATTATCCAATTAAATTTAATTATTCAACTAAAATTACTCATTGCAAAAAAATATTCTTCCAATGTTTATTTGCTTCGCCACGAGTCTCAGTATCATGCCACTGCATTTGTCAACGTAAATCTTTCAATCAGCGACAATTTAAGTAGTTCTATCGAATCTTAGCAGAGATAACCAATTTAAGCGGTTCTATTGAATCTTAGCAGAGATAACCAATTACATCCACGTGCCTCTCGAATGTCTTCGTTTACACAGTACCGCAAAGAAACCAGTAGAACACTCTGTCGTCACACCATCAAGTCATCGTACATCATCCTGCGTAACGTAATCTCATCTGATCGAGTCGCAGGATGTCAAGGTCACCGAAGAAACGAATTCTTCGTCTTAGAAACCTATTCTGGCTATTCAGTATGTGCGTATGTACATCCGAAGAGAGTGAGAGATTTCTCGTTTCCGAGAGTCGGCCTATTTTTAGACGTCATTGACATTTGCACGTAGACAGACCGAGTCGCGTGTGCACGCCACGCACTCACGCACTCCGTGTACACACCCACGCGTGCCCTTCAACGCGCACGATCCTCCTCCTACGGCTCGATAATAACAAGGCGGGGAAAGGAGTAGACGCGATGTGTGTTCATTGTTCCCCGATCGGGTGCACAGACATTTTTCCTTTTTTTCAGTCCTTTTCTTTTTTTTTCTTTTCGTTCACGATATTTTTAGTGACACTAAACTTAGAGAAGAGAGTCAGCAGAAGCTCGGAAAGGGAAATCAAACGATCTGTTGAACGAAGGACTTACGTCGAATGATGGTTAAACGTACGAATGCAGGCACGAAAGGAAGAGATGTGGTTGTACGATGAACGACTCCTGTTTCCCTGATTCACCGTCATCAATCTTTTTTTTTTTTGGTAATTACAGATACGAAGGGTCGTATGTATAGTAAACGAAGATTAAGATAAAGTTAATTGTAGGATTGTGTGTTGGACGTTTATTGAATGATATAGTGATGAGCAAAATTAAACACACATATGTTCAACGCGATGTACAATACCAATTAATTGCAACAATACAACAATTTTCGCCACTATCGTGCCACTTTCGATAACTCTCTGAAGGATTTAAGGTTCGGTACGCATGATGGAAGGATTTGAGGTAGTTGTGAAAGAGAGAGAGAGAAGGCGAAGGTTGCGTTTCGTCTCGGAGTCACTGCCTAGACTCATCCACTGGGGCTGATGGCAGTGACTCCTTACCCCAGACGCTTGTTATTGTAACTACCCGCTAGGCTGGCCCGATATCACCCTCCTAGCGGTGTTGCCGCACTTTGCTTTGTTTAAACGTCGCAGATCGGTAGGACCTCGACGCTAGGCGCGCAGTCACTTGCGGCTTGTGCTAGTCAGTGTTCGAAACTCGTAGTTGAGGAATCCTAGGCCGCTACACTTCCAAGGTAATTTATACCTCATATTTAACAGTTACACACATCAGCCTCGAAATAGTAATCAATACGATCGATCTCGGAAAATTCCAACCTGTATAACAAACCTTCCCCAAAGTACAAAACCGCTCGTGCGTTTCTCGCGATGGAATAATAAACATACGAATAATTTGTGTCTTACAATTAGACAGCAATGGACGAGAAATATCTGCGTGCGTCACGCTTGACCCAAGCACCGAAAATCCCACCGAGAGACAGACGGAATGGTGGAAACAATCGAAAACAGCCACACGCTCGACTGGAACAGTTAAAAGCGATAAAAACGGTTCCGAGAATCGGCAAAGTCATCATCGATGGAGAAGAAAATGGCGCCAACCCTCTGCCCCCTTCCCCCCTCTCTTTCTCACTTTCTCTTTCTCTATTACAGGCGTCGCGCTGTAAACCCGTGAACTTGATTGTCTTGTTTGGCCGAGCAGTGGCCGCGTAATTTCATCGAAAGTATACGACTCTTTCGTGGGTGGTTTACGATGGCCAGTCGAATGCCGCAGAAGAATACGCCAGCCAGATAGGGATGGGATCAAATCCAATAAGCACGAATCCGAGTCAAGTTCGACACCTAAGTTTCGTCTCTGAACTCTGAGTTTCGATTATTATCGGTAACGAGTACGCTGTAATACGTATTCAATGTATTCGATTCGAATCAATATAATCAGTAGATATTCAGTCAAATAAAATATGTTTCAATGACGAATGCGTTTTAAACGTATCCGATTCAGTCGAATGTATTATACACAATGTATACAAGCTCTCAGAATGAGTACTTACAGATAATATGATTTTAATTATTCAATCATTCCCGTTCAACGCTCATTCTATTTAAGGCGAGATTTGTAAGCGTCAGACACACGCGTGACATCGGTACAATGGAGAAGCGTTCAACAAAAGAGAAACATGCTTTATTCAGTCAAAAATCTCTAACACGTAGCTACGCGTAAGAGTTTCGATCCTATCTCCTTTCGCCAGCATTCGAATATATTTGGAGGTATTGTAAGAAGTACTCATGAAACATTCAAAACTATCCTATTTGAGTATACTGGAAATACTTGTAAATTTAGTTAGTCGTTTGAACTCGAATCTAATCTAAAGCCAAAGAAATTGTATACGTACTTTATCCACTGGTGTTCGGGTCTATTTGGAAATACCAACAGAAATACTTGTTTTTTTATAAAGATTCAAAGTACCACTTGCGAGGTACTCGATCCCATCTCTACTGGCAGACGCTGCGCTAAAAAAGCACGCTCAATCGCGAACGATTGTCGCGCGCGTGGTGAAAGTTCAAAAAATATTTCAGCCTAATTTCGGCATCTTGAGCTAATTCTATATTAGGGATCCGGCATTTATTGTCGCCGAGCTTTTCGACTAGCTGTAAACACGCGACGAGCTTCTCAACGTTCTTAACAACTTTGAAGGAAATTTGAAGGAAGATTCTCTGATAAAGAAGTATCGAGAAATCGTTGTTTGGACATCTTTCGTTAGTTTTTATTAGCTAGTTCCTTTTCTTGGTTTTTTTTTTTTTTTTAGAGGACTAATGATGAAACTCGAAGAACAAAGACTTGGCTGCTCAAAGAGGTCATTTTTTTTATTTAATAAAAAGATTTCGCTGGGGAGAGATTAAAAACGTTGATGATTTTGTTTTGAACGAGATTGAAAAGAGCGTGACTTAATACGAATGTTTACAATAAACTTTCGGAGACGTGGTGTATTTTTTGGAGCAGATATTAAGTTTGTAAGTTACTTCTGCTTGGTCGTGGTGTACTGAAATTTTTTCGAGGAAAAATTGGGAGCTTCTTTGGAACGTTGTCGGAGAAAATGTTTATTTAAAAATTGAGAATTTCGTTCGAGCTAAAAACAGAAAAACTATAAAACGCACCGTCGTCAAATATATCGTGTTAGATTTTCAATAAAAGCCTCGGAATCCTAAAACCTTCGGAATCCCCTCGCAAAGCTAAACATATAGATAAAGACTATTAACAGATAGAACTATCACTTACTTCGTTGTATACAATGTGCAATTTGAGTTACAATGTCGAATTTTCTTGGCTCGCGTGTTGCCTCAAGAAATATCGTTGCTCTTGATCCACTTACACGCCCACGAGAAATAGATTTATCGGTCAAGTTAAATATGCGAGTTGTGAAAAAGGCGCCTATGGCCGTTCAATGCAAATAACCATCTCCAAAGGAAAATTACCTTAACGTTTCTTAGTCAAATGACATTTCCTTTTTGTCATAACAAAAGAAAGGAAAATCAATTAACATTAAATTCCAAAATAACGGAAACTTTAAATTGTACGATGTCAATTTAAATATTCGGATGTTTAAAATATCCAAAACAATGACGAATAAATATTTAAATATACATACGGTGGTTTTAATTTCGTTCTTGAATAAAGATCCGTAACTCCGGCGTTTGAACGAAATTAGGTCATTCGCAACAGCGTGGAAAACTCGAAGTTCATTGGCATTTCGTCGTGAAGTAACGCGTAGTACGATCGAACGTCAAAGAAAATCATTATACACGACTATTTCAGGTAATCGTCGTTGATTTTTGTGCAATTAGAAAATTTATTGCGTACCTACGCTTACAGCGGCAACGACTCTCCCTGTCATTTTGAACGGCGAGAGTAAGAGATTTCACGCGCGAATAGGCGAGAAATCGAGTCGTCGCCCTTCTAGACATTTTTCCTATTTTCTATCCCTTCTCTTCGCCACCGCGACAATAAGACAGCATCCATTGCCATTCATCTCTTTTCCCCTATTCTACCAGTTCGTTTCTTCGGGAATCGCTTGAGCTCCGACAATGAACTTCCGCTCCTTCTTTCTGAATTACTCCCGTTTGCTTTCTATCAGCCTCCCATGAACGTTTTCTTCACGAACGTTTAGTCTATCGCCAGTCCGAGACGATGATATATTAAACGTTGTGGAACAAGCGGATTTATTATACGTACATACATGCTTGAAATCAGTCAAGTCACGCTTCCTATTTTCCTTTTCCTTTTTTTTACTATTTCTCTAGTTTTACTTTTTCTTTTTCTACTTTCACTTTCCCATTTTTAAATTGACATTTAAGAACCTCAAGATTTAGTATGTTTAGTAAATAAATTTTATATCGTCGAAATTGTTTTACATCATACTATCCGTATAAATTTATTTTGAATTAAGATAAAGTTCAAAACTTCTCCATATAATTACAGAGTGTGAGTCATTAAACTCTAAAATATTTTTCTCCCGTGATCTTCGTATTTTGAACTAACCTCTTTCTAATCAATTTCATTATCCTGAAATACATTCAAACAAAAGCATCGTTTTAACTGAATTATTCTGAAATATGTCTAAACAAGTTAAATTTCTCCTATTCAATCAGTTACGGTTCTATTTAATTGCAACGTGATATCACAACCAGAAAACATTTTTCTCCCGTCATCTTTGTATTTTGAATTAACCTCTCTCTCAAACCAACTTATCCTGGAATATACGTAAGTAAGATAATATATTCTCGACTATAAGATTCTAAACCGAACCACAGTCAGAAACGACGTAAAAGGGGCACGCAAAGCCCCAACCAACAAAACTGTAAACGCTCTCAGATCTCACGAATCGATTCCCATCTCGGTTTCTCTCCATAGAAATCGCTGGCCGGGTATACTGTAATAAAGATATCGTTCTTGCATTTTCCCTACGAGGTACTTACACTCTTGCGTACCTATATACGAACAGATCTCCGTCAGTTGGCCTTCCCTCTGCTCAAGAGAAGAGAGATTCATCGTTTCTCGTTAGACAGAAAGAAAGTTCTTCCGGCGCATTGTCGACGTCGTTCCGCCGATACCGTGAAGTCTCGAGAAGCTGGGCATCGCGGAGACGGCTTAAATGGCGACAGCAAAAGTAATCTCTTTACTTTCACCGAGTCACCGAGTGCAGACAGTGAGAGTGGACTGTCTCCCCGCGAACGAGTTGATCTTCCATCGAGGATAATCACGCTCTTTTCTTTCTCGTTACGAACTGTGTACAGTCTGCATCGCAATACTTTGTGAAATTAATTTTTGTGATCTCCGACAAATTTTAGAGTAGGCTTTTAAATTCGTCGAATTTTATTTTTTGTACATTTTTGTGCTTTGAAAACAGACAGACGCATCGTTTAAATTTTAAAAATACTAAATTTTGCTTTGTTACGGACATGTGCGTAATGCCCGAGTGAATAATCTAGTTATTCAAATTTGTGAAATTTATTTTCAATATTTTTCAGATTATCAAACTCGGGGAAAATGAAACTCGGGAGAGAGTTTGTGAGAAAGTAGGAAAAAAAAGGAATGCATTACTACGTGTAATTAAGAATAAAATAAAGTTATATAGGTTATAAAATACGGAAATTGCGATTATAGAATTTCCAACCAAACTAAAACTATATTATAGAATTTATGATTATAGAATGCCCAACCAAGCTAGAATTATATTGTAACGCAAAAATTTTAATTACGGTGTTTCGAATCATATTGTTTCGTTAAATTCGAATTTTTAATAAACACACGTTTGTAATGAAAAGTGTGATCGAGTCACACTTGAATTAAATCAAAATAAAACTGCAGCTGAAATTCGCCGTTAATTAAAATTACTAAATCAGAATTACGAAAGGATTTGATTTTCGCGAAAGGCATAGCGTCAACGATCTTGTTTCACAGAGTGTACACACGTGCTACGTAGCGGCACAGTTGAACGACCTTGTTTATATCCGCTGGTCTAAAACGACGTTAAGATTAGGATCGTTGGACCGCGATCGATAAGAAGGCGCCGCAAGATGTTGAGTATAATGGCCAACTGGGTTAGACCGATGCGTGACTCTTGATTTTTCCTCGCTCGAAAGTTGAATAAGAGGCTGTTGCTCTATTTCGTGATACTCAACCCGACCGCCTGTGAAAACGACGCCGAGTGAGAAAGTTTTCGATTTCTCGCCTCTCGGCAACTTGGCAATCTTCTCACGAAGATGAATGAGAAACTCGTGGCTACTGCTTGCGGAAGATTATAAATTTTGGGACCAGATTATTAATTCGATAACAAGTTCTCAAGAAGATAGAAAGAAAACCTTTGTCGATTGGGGAAAATATTCGAATTATTTAAATAATCGAGAGAGATTCGGATAAATTTCTAGTTTTGGCGGTTTTTTTTTCCAATTTTGACTATTTCGCTACCGTTTCTTTAACAAGAGATTCATTTCATTTAATGAAACACGAGAGATCGAAGGAAGTTACATAGTTCTTGTTACTTTTGTCAAAAAGAAACGTCATGTTTAAAAAAATGATAATAGACAGGAGTAGCCAAAATTGGGAAAAGCCTCTAAACTAGAAATTTACCGAGATTTAGTTGAATAGGAAGAGTACTCGGAAAGAATGGATAGAAGATCTTGATATTTGGAAGAAATTCGAAGAATTAAAATATTTGAAAAATATTCGATTGAACGTTGAAAAGAGGTTTGATAGAATGGAGAGAAAATTTAGCGAACTGAAATAACTTAAAAATGTCCAATCTCTTTCATTCAAACTCTTGAGTAACGCAATAACTATGAATCCATTACCTCAGTCAGAAATAGTGAAAAACCAGGATAATTCAAGTAAAGCAACAATGTTCAATGCTTCGTAGATCATTGTCAATTTAGGATCTTAAATTTTATCCATTCTGATATCAAAGGCTCTATAAATCTCAATCGAACTCGCAAAAAATGAGGGACAAAGTATCGAGAAGTGAAGGCACGATCGTGCTTTCGAAGCAAAGTAACGAAGTTTCAAAGGAAATGTGTCAGAAAATACCAGTCAGTTCGAAGCGAAGGGTCAAGTGGTTCACCTCATTAATTGGAGCAAGGCCCATGAAGCTAATTAAAGTCAATTCCACGTTCTACGGGCTTGGCCGCTTCTGTTTTTCATCCCGCTCTCCCGCGTCGTGGACACGTCGAGTTATTTCTAACTCGATTACCGAACGTGAAAAAAAGCGCGCAAGGTGCCTAAAAACGGCGCGTATAACCGTAATTGATACGTGCCCTCGACACGTGGTCCGATTAACCGTGACTAGCCAATGCCAAAGAATAATTACAGACGGGAAGCTACGTGAACGCAAACGAGTTCACATGCAACGATTTTTTTTTATTGTGGAGAAAGACAGCGGACATATAGCTGCGAACGGTCACGTTTTAATCACTATTTATGCCACTATTTTAGCCGCTACGAATGCCATGTTTTAATCGCTGTTTCTTTTTTATAATTTGTTTTACAACATAATTTTATAATATCGCGATTAATTAAATACGACTACTTCACTTTATAATTTCGTGATTTTAAATAAGATCGCTTTATTTTAGCACTTGTTTGAAATAAAGAAATTGAAGGTATGTGTATGTTAAAATAGTGAAGCTCACGTGAATTTGTACATAATTGTAATGAAAAGAAAATGAAGATTAGATTTAACAGAAGCAATAAATGTAATAAATATATATTATTAATAGTACGTAAAATATTGATAATTATTTACAAGTACCAAAAAATTCAATTTTTTATGCCTGCTTGCCCGCTGTTACTCTCTTACTTAAGGGCTGATCGATGTTGTCTGTGTGCACTTTTGACCGACAAAATGATCAAAGTCATCGAGAGTTTGTTGCACCGAAGGCAAAAATAGCGTTCAAAAATGGCGACTGGAAGCAATCCAATCGATTGCAGGATTTCACTAACTGGGAAGAGAAACTTTCGATTTCGTTTTGTGGAGCAGAACAGTTCCTCGCCGCATTCAAATAACGTTTAACATTAGCGAATTGAGCTACGTTGATGGAAAGACGGAAATGAAATCGGCCTCAACGCACCGTAATAAAGGAGATAATCGTTCTGTCGTCGTTACTTGGTGAAATTGTTTTAAAAATAGCCGAATGATAGGCATTTTATCGAATACTGGAGGCTTTATTTATTTTATTTACTACATCTGATTGTTAGAGAAAGAAGCATTGACGATTACATCGATTGCTCAAGATATTTGTGAACATTTGCGAACATTTAAAAATATATTCAAGAAGATTTGAGTATTACATAATTATTATAATTTATTATTGCAATTGAACGTGTAATTAAATTTAAGACTGTCGCTATTTGTATTGCAATTTTTGGATTTTCAATTTAATTTATATTCAATTTTCAAACATTTTAATTATAATATTTAAAAACTAGAAATATTTATTAATGTTAAAAAAAAAAAAAACAAAAATACAACAGAATTAAAGTGTTACAATTCCTTAAAGTACTTTATTCTTAAATTCATCATTTCCCAAAAATTTTAAAAATTTCATTTCCTCGTGATAATTCCTCTGTTAATCACGTGTCTATCGTCGAATCATAACCCAATCTGTTCTTCCACTCTTCAAAGGAAAAAAAGCTCTAGTGATGAAATATGAAATATAAAGTTCTCGAATACTCGAGGATAGGTTCTTCAAGTGGTCATAAATTTTCTCAATGATTTAGTGTTACATCAAGAAAAGCGTTCCTTTCGCCAGTTGCAAGAGGAAAGAATGAATAAAGTGACGGTCGTTGGTATGTTGGTTGTGGGTGGTTTACTCGTGCCAATTTACTGTCAGTGTAATTACTATGATTTAGAAGAATAAGTGGAAAGCAATCCGTTTCGCTCGTACATCTCGAAATCTTGAAAACCGTTCACGTTAGAGAAATATACCCAGTATATATATATGTCGTTTCTTCCCAAGTGAAAATTTATGTTTTTGTATATTTTATTGTACTTTATAGTATTTTTTTTAATTACAATTTACAGTATTTTTTAAAATGTTCTTACTTGGATGAAGTTCGTTTGAATCGCTTGGTCTCTTTATTCCATGGATAAATTAATCATAACAGTGATGTTATTAAAAATATAAATAAACTGGTCTATAATAAAATGTTTTATTTCATCTTGAAGAAGAAGAAATATTCGTTCAATCAAGGAATAGAATATTTCTTTGGACATCAATTTTAATATATCGCTAAAAGTTTGAAATAAACCTTTTAATCTTAATTTATCGAGACCTTTGCTATATTGCACGTAGCTTAAAATTTTTCACTCAAACAAAGTTAAAAAGAAGCTAATCTCAAAGAAATTATTAACATTAATACAATTATATCTATTTATAATTATAAAAATTATTATTTACCACATATAAATATGTAATTTTCTTTAAATTTTAAATTAAAATTTGAAGGCAAGCTTGTAATTAAGAATTACAAAGTATCGTGATTAATAAACGAGTTGAATATCATACCGCATTACCATATGGTAAAAATCACAGACTCTATAAATTTCTTGGGAAGGAAATAACGCGCTATAATTCTTCTCTGTCAAGTGTTTCCGCATTTTTCATTACGTGATTATTCCCGAGCGATAACTATTTTTTTAACCTACTTTGCACTTCGGTCTCCGCGAAGTTATTCTTGTTTAGGAAGGCAATAGGGATATTTTAATGCAGCGCTGGTGCAACTCCACTAAAGGTTACATTTGAAAAAGACGCGGATATTGAAAATAGAAATTCAGCCGAAGTCATCGAAACTTCGTTCTGTTTCCTGCGGATGTGGTATGAGTTGTAACTTTACGATGAAACAAAACTGCAAGATATGTTACATTCTTTGAACATGACCGCACTATACGGAACTTCTACTTCATCTCTCATTACGTAGAAATTACTTTTCGATTTACATCAGGAATTGCATTAAAACGTAAACGTGTTCGTGCGTGAAGATTGAAGTTGATTAGATTATCTGGTGTACCAAACAGAAACGAGAATTCGTCGTAAAGTCGCGAGCACAACGGCGTACATTTTACTGCCACATTTTATTTTTAACACTCAATATTTATCGTAGATAACAAAACTTTCAAACTGAATATCTTACGATACGATTGTTGATATATCAACACTGTGAATTTTGTTGCATAAAGTATTATTCAATTTTTCTAGTTTTAAAACGAATATAGTGCTTATACTCGTCCGACGATTTTTAAGAGAAAATGTATATAGAAAATGGAGTTTATTCCATTGTAATAAAACAAAACAAAAAAAATGGGGACTCTAAGAAGATGATTAAAAAGTCACGTGCGAGTGAAATCCGATTACGCAACGAAGACGAATTCCCTAAAAATGTCGCGTATATAAATCGGTCTGTCGAACGTCGGCTCGACGATCGAGCTGACCTCGAAACAGTGACAGTGAACACTCCCCGTTAGAGAGCTGTCAAACAAATTTAAGAGAAGCTGGTGTAACGCTGGTGCCTCTCCCGTGGTCCACACGGTCTCGACACACGCTTTCACAACATGGCGAAGAAAGCGGTCGTTGAACCCCGTTCGCAGGTTGTGTAACATGGTCGAAACAATATGTAGGTCGCGTCTAGTTGTCCCGGTTTGTCGACGCGAGACTGATTACGTCAACAGTCGTCTGACGCTGGCTAATGTCCGGGGAAAAGAATCACCGTTTAACGGTACGGTTCAACTTGGATGAATTAGTTATCCCTCTTGTGTCACATCTTCATCTCTTCAAATTGTAACGTTTTCTCTTTCCTTTCTCTTTCCTTTCCTTCTCATATTTTCCTTTCTTACCAGTAGATTACATATAATCTCGAATTATATGTAATTTCATGTTTTGGCATTTTCTTTGATAAATTTATAAGCACGTGCTTTGGGAGAAAATTGAACGCTTTATCGAGTTTAGAGAAGAAAGAAGATATTCTCTCGAGGTTATTTGCATTATTACATTATCGAAGTCTCCTCCGAAGTTTCTTCCATGGTATCTTTTTAGAAATCTTTTTCAGACGAAGAACTCACAGTTCATCATGTTCACCGTGTTTTTTCAAATTATGGAAGTCTATGTATTCATAAAGAAGAAAAAAATAAAATTCTCTGTAACAGAGGAGGAACATAAAATATATTTCTATTGCTAAAAATGAAAATAAACTTTTCCAAAAATTCACCAAGAAATTCCCCCTAAGAATCTGAAAGAACTCAGT
>KQ435960.1:33108-48890 GCA_001276565.1 Melipona quadrifasciata | reverse complement strand
ACTTTTTATGAGATTTATTGGTATTAAATTTCACTGTTCTCCTAATGTTGACCAAAACTAAATTCATTAAAATTTCAGTCATTCTCAATTGAAAGTTAATTGTATTCAAATGAGACGTCGAATCCCACTCGAAAATACGTTTTAACAAGAGTCAAAAACATTTAATATTTAATAACCAGGCTAAACCATATAAATGTTTTCAGAAGCTTCAGATTAATTTACTTCAATTCCAAAACTACAAATAAGTTATTCCAAACGATTATTTGCCAGATTTAAAACGACATTGAGCCGGTTCTCTGCATTTCTATCTCAAGTTTCGAAAGACATGCTCGCGAACAGAATTATCGTTATTTCAAGCAAAAGAACGAGAACTCGCTACGTAGAAGCGCGTAGAAGAGACAGTAATTCAAAGCGAACAGAACGTATCACGCAAAAGAGAGAAAGAGAGACAGATAGAGAGACAGAGAGAGACAGAGAGAGAGAGAGAGAGAGAGAGAGAGAGAGAAGCACGTTGATACAGCATGTACGTGAAAAGCATCCTTAATTAAACGCAGCGACGTTTATCGAGTTTCCCGATCTCTTGTCTCGTGACCGCGTAAATCGGTTGTGCTGTAGTGTCGACCCTCCCATGGCTACCGCCAAGGTCACGACCTCCACTACGTGCAGAGAGCGATGCACGCACTATTAGGCACACGCCACGCGCGTGCATGTTGCGTACGTGCAGCCTAATCTGTAGGATGCATCGACTCGCCAGTGCTGGCTCGTGATCACTACGTGCCACTAACGTGACGTATTCTAACGAATGTATATAGAATGTATGTATATAGAAACGAACATTGAGATTTCGATTTGTTCGAAATTGATTTGACGATACTAATATTATTTTTGAATTGAGAAATTGATAAAATTAAGAAGAAACATCAATGTTGTCAAAGAAATTTCGATCGATCGGCGATAAATTTGGTTGGATTCACGTGAATACATTACACCAACGTGATATAGTCCAACGAAATTAGGGAAGAACATCGACATTAATGTTCCAAGAAATTTCGGTTAATTAAACTTAAATTTAACGATGCTGGTTATTTTTATACAATAATTAATCATATAATTAGGGAAGAGTTTGGTTGGATTCGTGTGATACATTCTAACAGAATACATCATCAACGTGATGATATAATCTAACGAAATTAGGGAGGAACATGTGATTCATTCACGCCAATATGGATTCCGACCGTTTGCAAAAGAACTTCATACGACCAATCAAATCTATCAAATCGAAACTCTTGAGATCTTTGAAAAACCGTTATGTGTTCCGGAACGCGTGGTACAAAGAAGAGCCAACTGCGGAAGATGAAAAGATTTCGAAAACATCGAACTTCGCGAGATTCTTTCTGGATTGAAGGAGCAAGCATCGGTCCATTGTCTGGGTCCGTGTCCTGTCGCAGACGGAGTCGCAAAAATTCCGCTCCTGGAGCGTCGCTGGGAAAGGGTTTTGAGGGTGAGGCGGCCGATTCCCGGCGAGTTTCAGCCTCGAGTGAGCCTGGAACGAGGATCGTAGAAAAAAAGGGCCTGGTACAGAAGCAGGGAAGGGGGGGGGGGACGAAAGGGCCGGAGAAGCGAAAGGGGAGACAAAGAGGTCGAGGAAAGAAGGAGTCGCGTTTCTGAAGGCGCGCGAGTACGTTCGCTCCGCTGCTGACGGGGTGAACGTACGACGGTAGACGCAAAAATCCCTCCAAGGTCGGTGCATCCCTATCGGTACCCCGGCACGTCCGTCTGTCCGTGCCACGGTTCACCGTCTCCCATCCCCGCCCTTTTTCAACCCCCCACTCCTTCTGTTTCTCAACAACCGACAGTTATCCCCACCAACTGCCCCAAATCACCCACGCGACCGAGTTGGCTCGATTCAGGGACGCCCGAGGTGTAGGTAACCTGTGGGATTAACCGAGTTTTCTGAAAAAAAACAATTAAATCGCGGTACTTTTTATCGTTGGCTTGATTGTCAGAGTTCTTTTTCCGAGTAAAAATGGGATAAAATTTGGGTATTTTAGTTTTGGAGGTGGCCTGTAGATTGTACGGAATGTTATGGGAATTTTTGATGGACACTTTTTATTTCGAGATGCGAATACTGTTATTATGGTCATTTAGTTTCAAAATCATCAATGGATTAAGAGGATTAATAGACAGTGGATTACACTAGACATGTTATAATGGATTAATTAATACAGGATTATAAAATAGATTCCAAGTGCAGTTCATCTAGTCTAACGATCGTTTCAATATGTTTTATACTCTTTCATATTGTTATATATCGTTTTATATTACGTTTCTGATGAGTCTTTCAACAGAGAAGTAGTCCCCGTTCCAGAGAAATAGTAATTAAAACTGTATCCGTTCTCTGCCACTCTTTTCAACGCTATAAAGAAAGTAAAACGAGAAACTTCATCTCGGAAAAAGAGAAAAGAAATTAACGTAATAAAATATAATACAACGTAATAAAAATATCAGTTGGGATTATATTTGTTCGATATAACCACCCTATATATATGCCAACCACTTGCGTACGAACCAATAATCCAACGATATATTTGCGTTCTATTTTCACACAAGTGGCCCTCTTGCATCCGACATGTTCAAGAATCCTTTCCGAGTATCCGTTCGTTCTGAAACCGTCCGTTGTTTAAAACCCCATTAGCATAATATCGAAATAAACGGTCGGTGCATCCGAATAAAGAACACAGCCCCCTCCGGGTCGGGTAAAATCACCCACGCGACCCGTGGTCACCAGAGGTAGGGACACGCGGAGTCAAACCTGCCGTTTTCGCGGGGCATCTGAGCGGAAAGAAGGTCAGGAAATATATGGGACCCCTTTGAAAGAAAGGGGGCAGGCTTTCTTGTTTTTCGAGGTTATTCGAGAAGGCCTCGGTATTGGGTTTACGTAGTTCGCGTTTTACTTCTCTATTTACTTTGCGAACTATTCGAATATTTTAGATAAAGTTCCTTTCTTTTCTTTTTCTTTGAAATACAGAATTAATCCCTCATAATTCATAATTAATTATTGATCATTATTTAACAGGTTGCTGTCATAAGAAAGCAGCTGTATTTTCCAATAACTTGAGCAAACTAATAGAAATCAATTGGAAATTAAAAATTGATCTGTCCGGAACACATTGCAAATTCGTAATTGCCATAAGTGATTATTTGTAGTTTCTGAACATTTTTGAGTATACTTTTCCTTTCCTTGCAAATAAGTTTAGTTTGAAAGAGCGGACCATAAATGAGAATTTACTTCACTCTTTAAATATTATTGAATATTTTATATTTCATAGTTTATATTATTGCGCATTCTTTAAATGATTGTGATTGTAAATTTAAATTTCCCATAAATTGGCGCAAACATTCGCTATAAATTTGAAACACTCATGTAAATGTTGATGGTTGGAGCAATAGAGTTGAGCACTATTCCCTGTTTGATTCGATGATATATACCAGCTGTATGATATTAAAAAGAGCGAAATGTAGAAAAGTATATAACGATTGTGGTCGGAAAGACGGAGAATTTTATTCCTCAAAGACTAAAAAGCTTTTTACGCTTATCGAAAACGAAATATTTCACTACAAGAATTTCAATTTACGGTTTGGAGTAATATTCTGTGTCGTGTTACACTGCATGTTCTTACAACTAATAATTTTACGTGCAAATAGTATTTTCATAATCTCTTAATGACTCAAACTGTGACATTTGTCTTACGCCAAGCAAGTTTTAAAAATTTTCCCACAATAATTTTCTCCTTTTTATTTCAAGTCGTTTGTTTCATTGCACTTGTTTGTTGTCGTTGATGCAAGTTGATAAAGAATGAAAATCAGGGATCGAGCGCTAAAAGATCAATTGGGCTTTAGGTAGCTAAGGTCGAAGGACCGAAGCGTGAACTTGCATTCGTAAATCGTGCACGATGGGGTGATGTGACAGCAGGACACGAAATTACTTGGCACGAGAATTCGGAATCACCGAGGGGAAATTGTCAGTCTGACGCGTACATCTCGATCTCCCTCCGGACAGTTTTGGAAACTGGCTAGCCGAAGAAGAAAGCGCGTGTCGAATTTATTCCAGCGCGGTAATTTGCGGTTTCACGAACAGCACGTGGACACAACCTGTCGGCGATAAATTAAAATTTCACGTTCCTCTTCGAACCTAGGTTCCTGGCGGAATCTTCGGAGCCAGAATTTTTCGCGTGGAAAACGACCGATAATTCTCCCGACGATGGCAATTAAATCGTAATTCTCACTCGTTAGACGTGTTGCGCAAGGAGTGTGATAATTCAATGGTACAAGTATTTGCTTAACGTTTATCACGACGAATATTTCCTTTGATTTGTGAGAGGTATACAGGCTGTCTCGCATATATCACGGACAACCGACCGAGAGGTGATACCACACGCAGAAATGGATCGAAAGGAAAGAATAAAATTCTTTCGTATAAAGTCTCGCTTTCGAGAAAATCGAGTTGGAAAATTTCGTTCTTTCTTGATTCTTTCTTGATGTAGAATCATCCTCTAGTCGGTTGTTCCTACAGTATGCTGGATATTCTCACATGACGAAATCGAAGAAAAAATTTGTCTCAAGGAACATTAAACGAACGCATAAACAAACACTTGTATGATCGAAAAGAGAAAAAGCACACATGTTTGAAATTAACTTTAAAATACATGATCCTTAAATACAGAATCCTCGCACAATAAATAACAAACTTTAACACTAGAACTACCGACTAAAGGATAAAATTTCCATCAGGGACGTTAAAATAAAAAAAAAAAAAAGAACAGAAGATCTTTATGATACGATAAGGCACACAAGTTTTTATTTATGTATTTTGCGAAGAATCATTCGAGCCTCCAAATTATAGTATTAGACAGTATTATCTATAAAGTATCTAACAAAAATATTCAAATGGCCATTTTGATAGCTTTAGTGAGATTACGAATAAATTATCAGCGATTAAACGATTGTCAAACAGTTCGAAATTTCAGTCGAACGAAACACAGAACGTTGAAAAGCTCGAGGGGGCGTGCAGAAGTGAGACGAAAGAGGAGTGAGAATCGAGAGCAAGGATCCCATATGGATTGGCACGGAGCAATGAGTGCATCGGGTGAACGGCCGGCCGTGCATCCAGACTGCAGACGTCCAATAAAAATATCTTACGTCGGTCTCACTCTCCTAAACACCGTCTACCCTCATTCATCGCCAAATTATTTTTATTGTTGGATAACCGTCGGCAGAGCGTTGCTCGTTAGCCAGCAACGCATTCTTCGCGAATTGACGGGACGGTCACTTACCAAAAAGCATCTTCGCTGCACCGCCTCGAGCTCTTATTAACCCTTTCGACCCGGTGAACGACAAAATCCATTCCCTTCGACTACGAACGCGAATGGAAATGTACCGCTACTGCACTCTTCGTGGATGCAGTCTGCGATCGTCCTTTTACACTTTCTTAATTTCAATCGACGAATAAAATGCTATCTTACAATTTAAGAAATTGAATTTCATTTTCACTGTCTTGAGCAAAAATGATTGTATTTTATATCGCCCTCAGAATTGAAAAATTGAATATCTTTTCTAAATTTAGTGAATCTATGCTGTTAATTAGTTCCTCGTAGAATGTAATCTAAACAATAAAAGTTGTCGAACTTTTTCACTTAGGAAAAGAAGAAAGTCCGTATAAAAGCACAGGGATCAATAGATAAGTGAAAATTAATAAAGATGACCGAAATTCACAACTTCTACAAACGGTGCAAACTGCCTGCTGCATAGTTTCTTCGACTTTTTTTTTAATTCGTCTCCAAGTAAAATAAAAATTCTACAAAGTCGTCAGTACGGTGAAATTATGCATTGCATATTGCGTGCACGTACATACAACCCGATAAAACTGTCGTTACGAAGATCGTTTGTATCCGCGAGGACTGTCACCGGCGCGCACGTTGATCGTCGAACTCGAAGGTCTTGAAACGCTCTCGTCGAGATTCCGTGTCGGAGATGGAGGCACGCCAGCTGTTGGAAATCGGTGGTAGAGTACAGTTTCTTGCACTCATCGACTTTCAATGTCAAAACAACGAGTGCGATTTGAAGAGGGGTGGCACGCGCGAGAAAGAGGAAAAAGAAGACGAGGAGAGGATGTGGTTTTACGCGAGCATTAAATGGCACTTCGCTGTACGACTGCATACCAACGTTTACGATACTCATTCGTCACTATTTTTGGAGGATCAACATCCTGATGAATCATACATGTCCGGCTTCCCTGTATTTCGATCTTCCAAAGTGCTTTGACCATTCACTTTCAAAAGCTTCGCGAATGAAAATTTCTTGGCCTTTCTCGAGGCCTCCTCTTTCAAGAAATATAAACAAATTTGTTGTTTCTTTCGTTTTTTATTCTTTTCTACGCAACTGATACGTAGGTAAAGTATCAACTTGTATAAATGGGTAACGCAAATTATATAAAACAATTTAATTGTTTTCAACGTCTTATAACGAGGTTTAAAAACTATGTTGAAATAACAGATCGTTTATAAAAGCTCATTAAAAGGAAAATAATTTTTGTCATACTATGTATTATATACTATACAGATAATTAAATTTTCCTTCTATAACTTTATAAAATTTCACTACTTTACAAATACAGTATAAGAGTTAAATGGAAGAAGCTGTCTTCCTTTAACAGTTATACGCCTCCTTAATTATAAAAGCTTTTACAATTTCTTTGTCAGGACAAAGCGATCTCCTCGATCCTGTGGACGTAGTCGTTTGTCAGGCTAATTTCATAAAGCTTGATTCTCCCTTCTACTAAAATTATCTCAATTCGTTTACAGAATTGAAATACATCTTTTGCAAAATTAAAATTTATTCTTTCGTTATACCTTTCGATAAAAGAATTACTGCTTTTTTATTTCTATTAACTAATTAATTCATTCATTCATTTACAGATTATCTATTTCAATTTGACAGAGGGAAAGCTGTTAATATAAATAAATTTTTATTCAAATAGTCGCGTCGTTTTACATTTTGTTGAGGGGATCGAAGAGGTCGATCAAAAAATGAGTTGATCGCAGCGATCTCTAAAAATATCAGAAGGCTCATGGAGCACGTGTGAATCATCTCGATCGAATGCGAGCAGTTTGTTGTATCGAGCAAGGCCAAGGTCGCGAGAGGTTATCAATAGCTAAATTAATGTTCCCCTACGCCACGACGCCTACGTAGATTGTTATAAAAAAGACACTCATATCTGGAACTGTGCGTAGAACATCCAAAGTAAGAGCAACGTGATGAATCTTTTCATTATGAGAAAATGTCCCTCGTTTGTTGAGAAAAAAAAAAAAGGTAGGCACTTAATATTTAGAGCCATTCACACACAGGATATCTATCTATTCTTGCGAATCGTGACGAATCGAAAATAAGAATGTGAATTTCTTGCGATTAAAAATATCGTCACGATAAATTGTCATTAAAAATATCATACAAAACGTACTTTCATATTTTACGTATAAATAAAACTGTTATCTTTGTAGCTTCGTGGATAGACATTGAGATGATTCAAATTTTTTTCAATGAACAAGCAACCGTGGTATAATTTTATGCGCATATAAGAAGTCCAAGGAATCTTTGTTTAAATTTTTAATGGATTTTAAATATTTAATAAAAAGAAAATTTTCTCGATATTACGTAGTGTCGCCACATTTTTACCCTCCTTTTATGCAACAACCTTTTTTCAAAGATACGTTGTTAAAAAAAGATGTACAAAAATTTACAACTCATCAACGTCAACTCTTAACGTTACAATCTCGCTGGTATTTTATTCTTATTTTCAAGACAACCAAGCTACGCAATATTTCTCCATTTCACTATTTACCATGACAAATTGACGCGTTCCTCCTCCAAGTATTGCCAAAAATTTGCATCAGGCATCCCCGAGAGCACGCGAGTCGGCAATACTGATGAATATTTTGCCTCTTGACGGAATGTTCTATTATCCGTTCGAAACGTTTCGCCTTTACGATGTCACGAGTTCCTTTTTAGCATCCTTGAAAAGGAGACTCTCCCCTGACCTTAAACTCATCCTATGGTAGGTTAACCTTGGCACGTGCCCGTGCGATTGCCATGCAGCACGTTGCATCCCCTCGAAACGACTTCTGTACCCCCCCTAACGCACTCGCCCATCCGTTAAAATAATAATAAATAAGGAAACGCAAGCGAATGTTCAACCAAAATAGCAACCAAAGGAGCTATCGTTCCGTCGAATTTGCTAAATTTCCACTTTGAAAACGATCTCGCATTCGATCGACGAGAATACCGACATTGAAACACTTTTTGGCTCGAAACTCTTTTTTGACTTGTCAAAATAATCATGATTACCATAAAAAATTAATAATTAATGAAATTGATACTTTTAATTAACAAGATATGCCTAATAGACAAAAGATTTAAAATCATTGTATTACTGTACTATTCCGCAATTTTTTTCTACTATTCCACTATTTCAATTACTATCCTCAGAACATAGAAACCTTCCTCCATTTCTACCCTTGGTTTCCTCAGTCTAATCATTTTTCTATATTCATTTATCCAAACACAATAAATCATCGTATATTACTGCACTATTGATGTTTCCACAATTACTATCCACAGAGTTAAGAATACCTTAAGAAAACGGAAGCTCTGTTACTTGTTCTACTTACTTTTCCCCTACATTTATTTATCTATACGTCATAAACATAATTCGTGATATAAATTCGAACTGACAACGCAAAGCTTGCGTTCCGATTATATAATTAACAACGCTCGTTAATATTTTCTCTGAAGTAAAATCCATAGGAAAATCTGAGCTATTTAATAATAGCACAAACATATTTCCGTGCAGCGAGCAATATCACTAATAGCGTCCTTATAAATACAACATGGAAACATATCACGACTAGAGAATATCCATTCAGGTTGATATCTATCCGTGTATTTACATTCCCTCGAGCATGAATGACTAAACGATCGACTGAATTATTTAACGAGTCATGGAAGATACATTTCGTGTTAATTTAGACGTATTTAGTACATGCAGGATCTTAAATTAATACTCCTAGATTGGCCGTGAATAGAAAAAACTCTAATTACACATGTACTCGACAATTACAAATGTATCGTGAGGAACGGTGGAAAAAAACCATTAACGTAATCAGATGAAATTAATGTCGATTCATGTATCAATATGCAACGTTGTAATGAGAGTCTTGAACTCGTTGATACGCTCGGAAGAGAGAGAGAGAGAGAGAGAGAGAGAGAGAGAGAGTGTCGTTGAAATTATATAAAACGAAACAGTAATCGGTTAAACTGACGAAGCAATCGACAAAATTCTAAGGCCGAATGAATTTGAAAAGTAATTAATGAATTTTTATGTAGACTCGTGTATTTGTCAGAGGAAACGTTAGTACAGTACAAGCAAGCCGAGCAGTATTAACGAGCCAGGGGCGCAAATGAGATGTGCGTCGTTTCGTTCGAGCTATTTACCTTCGACATTAATGGTGTGGACCTTCTAAATACAATCGGCCGTTTTATATTCTCGTTACTGGCGTCAACGAATCGATCGGTGTTCCCGTAATAGCCTCGAGAAGGTAAATCATTCTAGGAGTCGCTAAGTAAGGAATTTTTACGCTTCTTCGCACTCGACGTGGAGGAAATACCTACATTTCCTTGTATTAGTCACCGGAAATTCAATCTCAAAGTTTTATCGAAAATTTTACTTCTTCCCCTTCCACTAAAAATCTCTCTATGTCCAATAAATTGTTTTTCCAACAAAAAAAGAAAAAACCACAAATTACAATCTAACAGTCTCCTTTGCTCGAACGTCTCATAAAATTTTCTTCTCAAAAATAACCTACCACCAGGTAGATTAGATCTGTAATATTTTTCAAAAGAATAGCCTACCCTTCCCCAAAGTGTATTCTAAAACACTCCTCTCTCGCGACAGTTCCTCTCACGGATCTGAAATTTCGCGAAAAGAACCCACGCGATCTACCAAATCATCCCTGTATCCCAAACAAACTTCGAGTCGCTCTCCACGCGCGAGAAAGCCAGATCGCGATTACCCCGTTCTCGCCACGAACGACGATCCAGCCCTTAACAACCGTTGGTTTGACTCCGCTCTCTCGCGGGACCATCAACGGATCGATGGCGTTTCCATTTAATAGGAAACTGAGGAGGTAAATCACTCCGATGACCTCCGATGAAGCAACGCCGGTGAAACGGTCGCGGTGACCCTCGCTAGCCTCGGCTCTCACCTCGTTCGAGGACAGATCGATGCTCGGAGCAGTGTCAATGTCAGTCGTAGGGCGATGATGGGCGGCGGAGGGGGGCTGCGCCGACATTGCGTCATCCTGACGTCAGAGCAACCCCTTTCGCTCTGACACGCCACCCTCCGCAGCTTGTGTTTGCCCTTGTACGAGGCGGCTTACAACCCTCCCCTTTCACCCTCCCGCCCTCCCGGCCCCTCTCTTCGTGTCGCCTCTGCACACGACCAACACGAGGCATAGGCCACGTTGGCCTTTTCCGACTACGCGATCCGCCGCCGCGTCTCCGCCGCACAGCCGGCCCAACCTGTTGATCGACCACGAGAATAAACTCCAATCCTCATTATGGAAAATACCAGGCATCCCCTGCCACCGCCAGTTAGAGATGGGATCGAACACCTCGCAAGCAGACGTACGTCGCTGGTGATTGTTGACTGGACGGAGCGAATGTCTCTATTTTTGAACGCTTTTTTTCAAAAATGCTTCCAAACACAGACGAATCTAAGCGAATCTGAGCGAGTCGCACTTTTGGAAAGAAATGGAAACGAGATTGTTTCGAATAAACTGGAATTGGTGAACAGAGATGAGATCGGGTATCTTGCGGTTTTTCGAATGTACGATTTTCGAATGTTGCATTTTGGGCTTGATCTCGTCACCATCTCGTTGATTTCGAAAGTTTTAGATGCTCGTTTTGAAGAAATCGAACGCTACAGAGGATCTCTCGAATTTGCTCGAAACATATATAATTGTATATAGTTTGATAATGTGGAAAGTTTGGAGATGTCGAGTTTTGTTTGAATTAGAAAAGACAAGTGAAAATTTCAAATAACGAAGAATCGATGATTAGATTCTCAAGTCAGAAGCAACGTGAAAGGCAATGAGTTAATTACAAAGATAAATAATCTCGAAGTGAGAGATACTGTTGCAGTCGAATCAATTAAAGCGACAAGATGATCTGTCGAAGTTCAAAACTAAGGCGTTATTTTCCTCGACGGTTGGTTCTCGTCCACGGCAAGGAAGCAACGCGAACATTGGAAACGTTCTAATCGTATCTGACCAAGGAACGTTCCGATCGACTATTCATTCCGCCAAGGTCGAACACCGGGAGAACATCTTTTTTTCGAATACAAAACAGAGACGCGTCAGTCGGCGTCGCCTTTGAATCGTCCTCGAATCGTAGAGCAGCTCATTTATGGAAATTCAACGAGACGAAGAAGAAAGTAGACGCGTTCGAATAATTGGCCGTGGAACACGCGGAACTGCGGTAATTTCAGCCGACCGCTTTGACACTCGCCATTGCGCTCCACCGAGAGAGAGAATTTTCAAAGTGATCTCGTGAAGATCGTGACGAGAGAACGTAAAACAACAGAAATAGGATGAGTGACAACAGGCAAAACTTTTATCGAGGGATAGAAGATGGGGCAAAAAAGAGAGAAAACGAACTCTTTTCCATTATCATCATGTTAACCATCGTCCACGCTTTCTATGCGGTCGGCAAACTGCAGATTTTTCTGCGTATCGTGCAATTTTTATGAAAGCAAATGACATTTAAATAGAATTTACTTTATTTCTTATATCTATAATAAATACTTTATTTTAGAACGTTTAATGGTTCACCAATATTATCATTATATAATATAATATTATCATTATATGATGTATATTATACAATATATTCTCAATAAAACTGCTGACTATTTAATATGAATAACATAAATATAATGAGAATAACATGAAATTAATTACAACGTATGTTGTACATGTTAAGCACACTTAACGAGGACTGATTAATAACTCTGCTCTTAAAATTAAAATTGAATGATAATGTAAAAATTTCTTTTATCTCGATCATAATTTTAAGGTTAAAATATGACAATGCAACTTACTCGCCCCTCTGTAGCTAAAAGCTGGGAAAAGGATTACACGCTGTTTTTTAAATTGATTTTATAAACATACAGGAAGAATACTCGAAGCAATTGTGAAAAGCGCGGTTCGCGTGCGACACTAACTTCAGATCTGTCTGGTCAAAGGTTCGTTCAAAGAACAAGGAGGTACAGAAGAGCCCTGACATTGGGTACCAGCATGGACAAGATCTCGAGTTACCTTTGCCTACCCGGATGGATGCACCGCTTTCGGGTGGTCCAGTCACGAAAAAGAAATAAAAATTAAAAATGATGGGATACTGCAAGACTGCAATGAACGAGTGATCGAACAAACTCACATTCAGTGACAACGTCTTCTTGTGAATATCCGTTCGAGAGATCTGGAGGATGAATGAAATATCGTTGATTAACAATACAGTGTAAATATACTCAATATTGTCCATTAAAGATTAAATTATTCCGATAAAGATTAAATTTTATTTCCAATTAGCTTGGTTCAAACGAAAAAGAGATTTTTCACATTTTGCAAAAAGACGCATTCAGCAAAAACGATTGCAAGTAATAAAAAGTAACGTGTATTATCGAATACTGTAATTGAAAAGTTAAAATGACAAACTGCTTCTACTATACAAATCTTTACTATTGGCACTTACGTCGTACACGATGTCACTGATAAAGATTATCGACAGAAAGAAAGATTCACTACGGTCGGCTATTGTTTCAATCCTTTGGAGGTAGCTTCTCTCCTCTCCCCTCCCCTCCCCCCACTTTTCTCACTTTTCTGAAACTTTCTTCGAATCTGTTACATGTACTCGTGAGAAATTGGCCGACGGTGGCTGTGATTTTCGATCTCGACCCAGAATCTTGATTCGGTGTTTTCGTAATCTCGATTTCGGCGACTATTGGAGAGTCGAAAGCGAGAGTCTCGACCGGGTCGAACTCAATACCACCGGCCAAGGTAGTGATTGGATATCATCGTTTTTCGGGTCGGCCACCTGCCTGGCCATTCTGCTCGTTCGAGGTCGTTGCTCGATTTCCAAGATGTGGAACCAACTCGTAGAGAAATGTATCAAACTTTTTGAAGTATTTTAGTAAATTCGTTTGCTTTTTAATCTTCTTGAAGATATGAAGAGTATGTATTATACAATGGACAATATACATAATCCATCCACATTGAATAAAGGAACGTATGGTGAAGATAAATCGCAAATATAAAAAGAAATATAAATGTTTCAGGTGTAAAAATTGAAATATTTAATATTAGATTAATTATGATGTTAGATTAATACATTTATTATTATAAATTGGACTTATCATTGATATGAATGATTTAAATTTAGTGAAATATTCCCCACACTGTTAACGTTGGAAATGTCAAATCATTTCAACACAAGAGAAATATTCTCTTTACAAGTAATAATTATATATTTCAAAAAACATAGAAATACGCATATCGCATACATGCAACTTTTTGTTAAAAAAGACGAGACTTCCGAATTTCCATAATTTATAAAAAATAATCAACCATACGATGTGCATTAATTTCGTCAACATCCGCCAAAAGTGGAAAATAGAAAGAGTACAAAGAGTCGAAGAATTGAAATTCATCGTGTGATTGAATGAATAATTTTCTGACAGAAAAAGAAATGACATAGAGCCATTACACACAATTGGCCGGATCAAAGCAACGTTTATGTCTATCTTCATAAATACTGCAGACATCTTAAGTTGCAATATAAAATGGCTCGTAGAGTCACTTGAAGAAAAGATTGTAAATTTCAATCTGTCTGCGACAGCAATGTCTTTAGGTCAACTAACAATCCATAAACCGGAACTTTTGAAATATTAAAGTTCGTTCGGCAATGTTATTTCAAAAAACTCCGTAGAATAAACATTTTCAAAGCTTCTCAATCATTCTTAATTTCTACTTGAACGATCAGAAAAAAATCATGCTAGATGCTGCATTTCACAAAATAATGCTCAACGTCCATTATTATAAAAAAATTCATTATATTTTTCCGAATCGCACAAAACTCACAACTTGATCAATACTATAATTAAATACAAATTTTCAAAATTAACTCAACTTACACCATTGCGATTTTTACACGTCCAATGCGAAGCACAAAGAACACAAAGAGCTCACCGAGCAATTTCTTCTCTTAAAGAAAGATCATTGTCATCCATTCCGATCCATTCGATCGTGCCTGCCGTCTCCAACGACGAAAATAAACGTTCCCTGAAGGGAGAGCGAAGGTTAGACGGAAGAAAGGAGGTGTTTCCACGTCGGAAACGAATAATTGAATCGCGAGCTAACAGAAAAGACGATTTATGGAACGGATACGTCAGACGTATTGTCGGAGCGGCAGATCAAATGTTTCAGTTTTAATAATTTGTGTGTTTTGGTCAAGGTCTGTTCGATCGCCAAGGATCATCGTAAAACGCATGCAGCGCAACGTTAAGAAGGCGGCCAGGTGTTTCACGAAGCAACGCAACAACGAGTCGATTTTCTGGGTCGTCACGCCAGACGGACACCCCGAATCCTGCGTTTGGCACATAACTGTCGGGAACACATTTTACTGCCAGCTATGTAGGTCACACGCGCCACGCGCAAACCTATGATATATAGTTTGATTGATGGCCCCTGTTGATTTCTCGGCCGCTCCACACACACAGCAAAACCAATTATTCTCTCTCTCTCTCTTTGATCGTGGCGATGTTAAAGGCGAGCACAGGTATATTTGAAGATGTTCAAGAATCAACAGATACTCAACGGTTGGAGATGTCGAAAGAAAGAAAGTTAATGAATTTTCCAATTTTCTGAGTTTCTCGGATTTTTCGGAAGGTTTGAATCACCAAGTGTTGATGACAAATTGAAAAAATTCTGAAGTACTCGAATTGTTTTAATTTTCGGGTATGAAATTTCTCGAATTTTTCGATCTTTGTGACGAAACTCGCAGTTTTCAAATTTTAGAGGGTGCGTTCCTCTCGACGTTTCAAATTTTTCGAAACTTCAAGTATCCGGATTAAAAAAAACTTTGAAACGCATCAATATCCAAACTGTCAGATATCGAACTCTTCGAATTTTTCAAACATCTGAAATTTTCGCACTGAAATTTTCAATGTTTCTGAATTCTCGACCTCACGAATTCTCAAATATCGCAAAATTGTGTAACTAGTGACTCCGGTGGGGTAAATCCGCAATTTCTTTCACTCGGTTTAATTTTCACTCGGAAAGTTTGAAATATTGTGCAGCAACGCGTGAATCGCGAGCAATGGGTAAATTAAAATTTGTAGCAATGGAAAGGGTAGACAGCTTCTGCTACATATTTCCAGGACGATGCAACAGCATCAAGCTCCGTTTATCGAGACAAACATCTAGCTCCCAAACTCTGCGTTTGGCGCATGACTGGCACGTAATTAAATTTCTTGTTAATTGCCCGACCAAAATCGACACTTTTCATATTGGAGTTTCCCCTGAAACGCGGCACGATTGAAGCGAGCGAATTTAACAAACTACAGGAGCGCAGCGAAATATCAAAAAACAGAGTGCAATAATTCGATCGAAGCGCGA
>KQ435960.1:3964-33079 GCA_001276565.1 Melipona quadrifasciata | reverse complement strand
CCTTCGATGAAATTTTTCGCGAAATAAAATATGAAATCTGTGAAGAAGTATATACATATCTTTCTATTTTGCCTTTTTGTGAAATCGAAATGAATCTAATTATTCTCTAGCTAAGTTTAATTTTACTTTACGTAATATCGAACCGTGTCTCTGAATAATCTAATCTATACTATTTTTGTACAAACGTGTTAATTGTAGTAATTATATATTTCACACGGAACGTCGAATAATTTATAAATTAAATTCTTTCCATTCGAACCATTTTGTACAATTTTATAAAAGAGATAGCAATTGTCATTCGTTCAATCAACATTTTCCATCGGTCAAAGCTATTGTTTTATTTAAGAGAATAAAAGCGAAAAGGTACGTAGAAAGAGTATATAGTGAAAAAGTAATGTCTCATTACATGATAAAACTTCAAAATCTTTTGTACAACACGTACGTAAAAGTAATTGGAATCGTACGTTTGAAGCGAGAAAAGAAAACGACGTTAGTTGAGAATCTAGTCAGAAATATGTTAAAACGCATGATGAAAAAACATTATTCACCATGATGGCATCTTCGTTGAAAAAATGCTTAATTGGCCCATTTTGACTCACTCAGTTTTTCATCGAGAACTGGCACGGGGATAAAATGGATCGATCCCGACCAAGATCCCACAAAAGGCAAGATGTCAGGCACGAGTTTGATATCTCGTAAAAAGCATTTCGTTGTGGCAGGTGTTGCGAGGCCGGGCAACCGCTGTTGTTCGTGTCCAAACCACCTGCTCGTTTTTTATTCCATGTATACCACACGTTGTATTCACACTTTGCCCGTTCACCCTGTTTCGTCCATCGCGCCAGAGGAGCGGCCCCAGCCCTCCACGTGCCACGAAAAACCAGCCACGAGCCACGTTATTTCATCTCGCGCTGAAACGCGTAATCCTCTGGACCGAGGAGAGGATCCGACCAAAAATAAACTCGCCGAGCAAGAGAAATCTGACATAATACCGTGAAATTGCAACGTAACGTTGGATTTTCTTTCGATCTTGTTCCACTACTATGTTGAAAATTGAAGATTATGTGAGAAGAATTACACTTTCTGTTTTCTTTCCTTTTTTTCTCTTTTTATGCAAAATCAGATTTTATAATTTCTGCATATTTCAGAAGTTTGGAAAATTTATTTTAGAGGTAAATATGTGCTTTTTTATCAATTTTCAACGAATATACACATTGCCTATTATAATATTGTAGCAAAAGTAAAGATATTAATATCAGATCTTAACAATTCTATCAACCTGATAAATTCTGTTTGTCGTTTGCAATTACGTTATATTGAAGTTCCCTCGTAAAGTGATACACTAAGATCGGAGAATTGAGAACGATGTGTTCATTGTATTTCTTTCGTATGATTTCCAATTATTAAGGATCAAGTAGGGCAACGTCGCATAGTTGTAACATTATTGGAAAAAAATATAACTGAATTCGATGAATCAAATTTGTCAAATTCTCGCGAACAATGTCGCGCGTGATCAAGTCCCCGCGCTCTGTCCTCGAATCTCCAGAAGCGGCGATCGCCATTTTGAAATTAATCGTTCAACACATGCACACACGTTCTGTTTCTTAACCCCCGTTTCCATATTTCGCAGCTTAACGCGGACAAATTACACACCGCGACGCGATGTTACTCTTCATTTACGATGATTATTCCTGGTTGAACACAACGTAACGCGGTGAAAACAACAGTAAACGATCCGAATCTTATCTTACACATCTCGAGCGTTCGATACTTAACTCGAAGCAGGTGAGGTATCTTCAACCAAAGGATCCTAATATTAATAAATCTTTATGGCTTTCGTTTCTCTCTCGCCTCTCTTGTACATGTTCGACAAAGGAAGCATTCTTGAATAAGAATCGCCTCTTTATGTTTATCGGAGGCACACCATTTACGAGTTCTGCCTGCATGAGGTGGAAAGCACACCCGAAGACCCTGAGGAACGGTAGGATGCAGGTGCGACCCCCTTTCCAAGGTCCTGATACTTCCCCCCTCCCAGACTCTGTTCAGGAGGTGACGAAAGGAAGAGAAATCGTCCTTCACCGTTTTGAAACAAACCACTTTGAACTTCTCGCATACCAAATGATCACCTAACGAGACAAACAGGTGATCCTCCGTTTGACGAAAGACAGATCGGTTATCTTGCAGCTTGCGAGAAACGTGGTACAACTTTGTTCGTACCAGCCCTTTCGCTCGTTAACATTCCTTTGCACCATTTAGCGACGTTCCATTGAAACGTATTGTACATATCGATACATCGATATTCTAACATGACGAAAAAATGTTGAAAATCATTTCACTCAAATTCAGAGGATATTTAAAGCATTCGAACAAGACGCAGGTTGAAATTTTTACTCAACGTTAGAGTTATATATCATTCATTCGATAATCTAGATTTAATATCCTCGTTCGTGAAATAAAGTTAATAAAAACGCGTGCAACAACATATAGGAATTAAATGAAAAATTTAAAATACAAACCGACAGTATATGAAGTATAAAATACATTTGTAACATTTAGATACGAGAAAATTCGAGAAACGAGATTCATTTTTCCAAAAGTATCTTGTACTCGTGAAGAAAATCTCAATAGAAAAAATATTATACAATAAAAATCCTTAAATAGAACTTGTAGGGTATAGCGATAAGGATTAATTAAGTAAGAGATAATTTGAAATAACTGCGTGTGTGATCGTAATTACGCATACGAATGATCGTTTAGTCGAATTTTTCATCCCGGTTGTTTCTTCACGCTAAGCGTCATTTAGCCGAGGAAGACGAAAATGCCGTGGTTAATTGACTTAGAGGGGGCGAAAGCAGCGCAAAATTAATTAAACCATTAACCCTTCCAGCCAGCCAGTCAGCTAGCGAGTATTCCTAAAAGCTGTACCGCATTGAACGGTAATTCCCAGTCAAGGGTGCACTTTATGAGGGATAGAATGCCCTCTGAAACCATTTTTAATGAATTACGACACGATTTCTCTGTTTACGATCTACCCATGCTCGTCCAATAAATCGAAACTTCTGTACACGTCATGCGTCAAACCGAGTTGTTTGTGAAATAGTTTTAACAATAAAAAAAAAAAAGAAAAAAATAACTTCTCTCTCCGCTAAAATTAATCACAAGGTATTTGATTCGTTCATTTATAAGTATTATTAAAAATGATTGTATGAAACGCGTTGAATGTAATTGAGAAGCGTTTAAACATCTCCTTCGATGAAACATTTATCTTTCAACGCAAAATAACGAGCGTACAAAATAACAACGAGATTATTGCACATGCGAGATCCTATAGAAGAAATGACAATTTAAAATAATATGATTCTTCAAAATAATAATACAATCATTCAGCACACAGACATCGTTGCAGGTAAAACAAATACTGCATGATTCTATAAATACCATCCATTATCCTCGACCCTATTGATCTCTTTGTACTATTCATCTTCTTCATTTAAAAAAATTTCTAAAACTCGACAGAAGAACTACGACTTGAAACAACTACTTCAATGTGCGTCCTCATTACATCACGCATCTTTCTCCTCTAAAACCAAAACTTTTAAGGAAAAGAAAAACTACTCGAAACAAAATTATTTCCACACATCATAGCCTACAAATTAATCACTGATCTTTGAAAATATCAAAAAACCACGCTCTTGGTATTTCGGACCAGTGCCAAATGCCAAATGTAACGTAACAAGAGCGAGAAGATAGGGGTAACGTTAGGACAACAATACGACCACCACCACAATCGTAAATACATATTTCCACTTGATTGGCGCGAGTTGAATCTGATGCGCGCTGTTTGAAATGGGACGAATGTACGTACGTAACGAGAGACCCTCGCCTTTTCTTTCGATTCAGCCCAGTTTAATTAGCCGCTGGAGTTTGTGTTCTCGTTGACGTGAAAATTAAGGACGGCCGGGAATTATTAACGAATTGTTAAGGCCTTACGCGACATTCTTGCTGACCGCTGCTGCTTCGCTTAGCCACCCTGACCAACCGAGGAACGGTGCCAAGGTCTCCTTGCTGGACTAAACTTCGATATTATAATACATGTATGTACGTATGTATGTATGTATGTATGCACAAAGCGACTGGCACACAGGCGGTGTTCTAGAACGAAGCGTGTGCTAATGGACAACACGAAGGTGACGGCAGGGTGGTCATCGACGCGGAAAGATCAATTTTTCATAACGAATTTGGCCACGCAACTGTGCGTGTTTTTCTTCTTTTTTTTTTCTTTGCCATGATGGAAGAGAAGATACGAAGCCTTGCAAAAAGCCTTTAAGTAACCGACATTGCATGTTTGCAATCTGTAACGTTTTATGCGCTTACTACATCGGGGTTTTTATCAAACGAGTGTGTCTTGAATTATCTCTTACCAGCTTTTATGAATAAATTTCTGAGCGCAACATTGCTCGGTATATAAAATAACTTGACGAGTTTATTATTTAAGTGTGTATCGTCAATAACATTTACGTTATCTAAAAATTTTGCCAATAAATAATTCATTAAAAAAAACATTAACACGGATTTTTCTTTAAAGCGTCATATTTTTAAAATTCAAAAATAATTGCGCGTACAGCTGCAAAATAAAATCATGCGAATGGAAAGTTAATGTGCTGTTTAGAGCACAAAGGGAGTCGATCCAAAGTCAGGCCAAAAGTTATTAACAGCGAACGGACGAAAGTGATAATAAAGAGAATATTGTAGAGTTTGTATATTCTAGTAAGCATTTAAGCAGAAGAGGTTTAGTCGCCTTTAGCCGGTTCATGCTCAATTATATGAAAAGTAGAAGAATCGTGTCAAGGTTCGGCCGTGTTGGTATTAAACTAGCATTAAGTTCGCGTAGGATGCAGTCTTGTAAAGACACAGGTGCCGCATGTTCAACTCTAATTTATCATAAATAGGGAAGGCAGCACGATAATTGGCGAAACTAGTTAGATTGTCCCAGTTTCATGAACAAATGAACCATCTATACATTTACAAAGGTCATTTTCTCCTTTCTTGGCATACGCAGATCACTTAACCCTTTAACATTTAATTCATATCTCGTAACTTCAGACTCCATATAATTCCACAATCATATAAAAAAAAACCGCAGAAAAATCGGGTTAATAAATTTTATTGTAGATTGGGGGGGTTTTTGAAAGATCAAATTTAAATGATTAATTTCCCACGTTAATATGGTATTGCGATTAAAAAATTTTCGACAGAGCGACTGATGTAACTGAAATTTATTGTTATTTATCAAAGATGAATTATTTTGTTACTAAGAAATCTAATTATTGGTTACTAAGAAATTTCTGTTGAAATAGAAAAAAAAAAAAAATTGAAAATTGTAAAATTCCTAAATATGTCGTACAATTAGAAGATACTTTCAAATTCTACCGGAAGTCGAATATTAACCTCGATTAACATCTATATTACTCTACCGTGGCGCTTCGGTATGAATAATGTGCGAGTGACTAAGATTTTTTCCTCTTCTTTCTATTACCAATTCCCGGGTGATTTCATCGTGGCGACCTCGCAAGACCTCGAACTCATTCCCTGCATCATGTCGCCCTATTTGTTCGACTAATCCAACAGAAGCTAATTTCAATTTTCAGTCGAAACCTTACAACGTCCGTTTCTTCTATTCCTATATTCTCTTTTCTTTTTCACATATATTTCGTTCGATTTCTTCCATAATTGGCTGAGATAATATCACGATTGACTAATTGTCCACTTACTGAAGTAACTTCGAGATCGACTAAATTAACCATTGATTGAGTCATTTCAAAATTGTCTGCTTAATCGCTGTTTGAAATATTTTCGAGATTGACTAAATTAATCATCGAAGTTGAAATCGTTTCAAGACTGACTAATTAATCGCTGACTGAAGTAAATTCAAGATTGACTAATCATGTACGTTTCACATTTTCTTATTAAATTGATGGTTTCAATCGTTTGAACGAAGAAAGTATTTAACAGAAAATTTACATTTCGTCAATGGCAAATTTATCGCAACCCCGATGATTTAATAGAAAATTCCTCTTCGAAATATTTCAACACACGTTAGCAACTCGAGTAACAACGTACAACGAGTTCCTCGTTATCAAAGGAATTCCTAGGCAAGTTACGTAAAGGAACGAGCATCGATACCACAGAATTTTCTGAATTACCAAATTCTTTGGAAAAGCACTTTCCATCAATGTCATTGTATTAAACGAAACAAAGATCTTTTCCTCTGTCGAAACGAAATCCTTGAATCTAAAAGATTCAGTATAAAAGTACATGCGTATGTACGTATGTACCAAAAGTTTGATTTTCGAAACGTTTAATTGGCTATGTACTTTTGCTCGTCTCCGATCATTACCCATATCCTTCACGTTCGGTATATAACCTCTGACATATTCAAGACTTCATTACACAAGTAGCACATGCTCGATAACAGGAGAGGTCAAATTTGATCAAAGCAAACTCTAACTCGTCGGTATGACGAAAGCAGCTGTTCCCTCGCTGTTTCTTAATTGTACGTTCCCTGTCGATTCTACAGATCGAACGTGTTTATGAATACGTGCGCACACGAAATGAAGATGCATTTCCTTTGTCATTTTTCTAAAAAAAAATTTCCCTGCGGAAAAATTACGCTGCGGAAAAATTACGCTGCGAGGGGTGGCTCAATTAACGCGTAAAACGATACAGATTCAATTTTATCGGACACTTCTACGGTTCGAACGATTCCGAGAATTAAATTTGCATTCATGTTCACAAGCGTTGCGCGGTGCGTCTCTCGATTCTCGAGTGGCAATCGTTTCGCCATTCAATGGTCTGCTACTGAGAACGTGAATCGATTACAATAACCGATAGTTGGGGTTTTTCGAAATCAAACGCGAAAAATTTCAACAATGTTCCAAATATATCGCTAAAAAGTTCAAATTAATATTACACATGACGCTCGTAGTTCTATTTGCTAAATAGTAAATACCAATCGTTTAATCTTTTCATTCGAAATATTGGAATTAAGCTGAAGAAAAAAAGTGTATAAATATTATACAGACATGTACAAACTAAATATGTACCAAAGTAAACTACTAAAAATTACCAAAATGCTTGTTAATCCTAAATATGATAAAACACAAGGGAAAGAAGAAAAAAAGAAAGAAGAAGGATAAGCGAGTCGTGGAAAACTAAACAAATGACTTTTGTTGCAACAAACTAAACGAGTTTTGTTGCAGAGGATATCCGGCTGTGATAACGATATCAGTGCTAATCGGTATCTGCCGCGGTTAGAAAATGTCGAAGTTCAAAAACACCGTGCTCTGACGATTCTTCCGCGAACTACAACGCAAGGACGTACGGGGTCAGTATGCGTGGGTTGTTGCACCGGCTAGAACGACCGATCGATGCAGCTTGCAGAGCGAGGTTAGCTCACAACCCGGCTAGTAACGACCTACCACGTTTCCACCCCTTCGAGCGCAGCAACAGGCAGCTATTTACGCGGTTCTGATTAACGCGTTATCTGCGTGCCACCTTTCCCAAATCGGATTAATCGCGGATCTTGACAAGATCGATCGACGTGTTTCATCCAGCGACGGAGGGAGAGGGTCGAGGAAGAAAAATATGAGTTAAAAATGCGAAGACGTGCAACTTTTTCCAGATGAAAAATATTGTCGCAGCCTTGAATCACCCGTTTGTTTAAAGATTTATTTTTCGAAAGGTAGGGTTTTTATTGCGATATCGACGAAAGTGTGAGATTCTTTCAGACGAGAGATATTATTACAGCTCTCAATCATCATCTGTCTAAGTGAAAATTAATTTTAGCAGAATTTTCATTGTGACATTAGCAAAAATGTTTCTTGTATTATAACGCGCTTCTTTCTCTATAGCTTAGAGTTTCAAACATAATTCTCCAACCATTTTTCCAAGTTATTCTACTCTTTCGTTGTTCTAATACGAAAGGTAACGAAAATATTCGTTTCTAAATTAATTAAATTGAATAATATGTCGATTTCGAAACATCGATTCTTTAGTTCCAAAAAGCACAAACGATTTTCATTTCCAAGCGTAAACTTGGAACGTTGTTAATGAAATAATTTCGCATCTCTCAAAACAAAGATTTTGCGCGATATTAATATTGCCCTTAACAGTACTCTTCTTCAAAATATGTAAAACGTGAAAGAAACTCCAATTTTTGAAGTTTTCTTTCAACTGGTAACACTTTTATCCTTGAGAACTTAATTACCGCTTTCCTCCAATTTTAAATTCACCATTTTTTCTGACTGTTTCTTCGCCGTTGAAACATCTTTTCCTTTACTCTTGTAATCGAGCGAAAACACGTGCCTAATTTAATCCCTAGATCGACGAGTTTCGCGCAGAGGGCGAGTTCAGACGTGAAAGAGGGGTAATTAAGAAAAGAAAAGGATGCAAACGAAGAAGAAAGAGACGTCTGAACGTTTCCCCTTTAAAAACCGCTTTTCCTTTTAATTCCTCGTTTTTTTAGCAAGTGGCGTCAGTCGACATCAGGCAACCACTTCATTTCTTACTTCGTTAAACAAATCACACCTGAATGCAAAGCCAAGTTGAACATCTACAACGTGAGTTGTACTACTTACGTGGGATTCGAAGTTGAGATTGGCACTTTGAGAAATTTTATCACGACGGCTATCGTGACGTTTATTTAAATTTTTGTTTTATTAATCTCCACCGATATCTTTGAGCCTTTAAACGTTTTTAATATCGCAAATATTTGAATTTTCTAATTTCCCAATACTGATATTTAAATTAACCAATATTCAGTCTTCAAATTTTTAGATTCACAAACGCTGTAGTTTTTAACTTTTGAATTTTTGGCTGCATAAATGTTTAAACTTTTAGACTCGACTTCAACTCTTGGACGCGCAAATATTGAAATTTTCAAATTCTCTTTAAATTTGAAATATCCTCGAAATATTTGAACAAAATATTTAAATTTCTAGCTCGTCGTATCGAAGATTGAAAAATGACTTTTCAAGTGAAAAATTTAAAATGGAAAATTAAAAATACCGAGAGAGAAGTTTGTATGCAAGAAAGGTTTCTGCCCAATTTGAAGCAAATGTGTTGGCATCGCGCTTTAAACTTCAGAGGATCTTCCAAGTCTAACATAAGACTGAATCTTTTGACGTTCGTGTTGACCTTTTCAGATTTTCACGTGTGAAACGGTGGCGCAGTCAAAAGGAACGTGAGTTTCTAACAGAAATAGGTAGTAAAAAATGAATCAAAGGTTAAAAGTGAAAAGTCACAGGACATTCTATTTCTTGATTGCTTCACAACACAGTTCAATTTCAGCTAAACACAAAAAGAATGTTCCTCAGTCTGTTCATTAATTAACTAGAATTCGCACATACACGTACAATTATTACAAAGTTATTCGTGTCATTGTTAATGAAAATTTTATTCGAACTCGAACTTTCTTTGCTTGTAATAAAATCAAAAGCAAAAGAATGTTCTTATTACTTAGAACTACACTACGTTGCACGTTTGTGCAATTTTATATTTCATCGTTTGTTTCATCTGTCAAATAGATGACATAACAAGTGGTCTGCTTTGAATATTTTATACTTTACTTATGTAGATTTCTGGAATTTCTCAGGTTTCCCAAAAATGCATAAACATTCGCAGCGCTTTCAAAATTTCATAACATTCACTAATTTGAATGTGATACAACGAGGAAGCCAGATAAAAGTTACATTCACTCGGGACTCAGGATGATTTGGGAGTTCATGACCGTGAAAATCGTTTGACTTCGAGAATAGCTCCTTCATTGAACAGAAACTGGGTGGTGACCTAACAAGGATCCTTCCATTGACGCAGAAGATTCGTGTCTTAAAAATTTTCAATGTCGACGTGGATAAAAATATCTCGACAGGTTCGTACGTCATTCATAGATGTGACCTTTCGATTGTACCGTTCAAGAAGAAAGTCGTACCCCTTCGACTATACATGCACGTATAGATAATCGTTATTTTTAAATGAGACACTAAAAACTCAATCATCATCGTTGTTGCTTTACGAGCAATGAAATTCGACGGTTAAGATTAAATTCGAACAAAAGTTTCGAGTACGTGAATTGTGAATTTCAAGATTATTTTGATCCTTCTCTCTCGATTCTACGATCAATTTTTCTGTCTCTTTTAAGAAAGAAATTTATTACGTTCAAGGGGATGGTAATTACTTCTCGTTCTTTATCTACACATTACTAATATGTATATATTAAACCAGACAAGAATGTATTTAAAAGTGTACTTTCTCTATTTGCAATAATGGAAAATCACTACAGAAAAGTTCGCGAGAGAAACAGCTCATCGATATGTAATAATGAAAAGAAGAAGGTGCACGAACAGAATGCGAAACGGCCCTTACGAGAAGAAAGTGTTAAAGTCAAGGCAAGCTGTCCCTTAGTTTAAAGAGGAGACTTTCCTTTTACAAACGGAGGAGACCGATGCCCCCGAGAAATTTCTAAAAATACAGCCGCGATGTATCTTCATCAACCTCCATCCAGAAACATTCTCGGTTGCGAACCACCCTCGCAATACATTATTAAACGTGCCCGTTCCTCCTCTCTTTCCTTGTGTTTCCTCTTCATTCTCGTCCGCGTGACGTGACGAGAAAATCAACCGTCCCGGCAATTTACCTTCGCGATAAAAATTAAAGGACTCTTTCTCTCGAGCTAACTTCTCTACGTGAACGGAATCTGTACGTTGTAACTGTGTGTACAGTAAAAGCAACGCAAAGTTTAAGCATCTTAACACTTTCACGTTGATTAATGAATCACGGACGTTTATGCAAATTTGTATTTATGCAGTCGCAGTAAAAGACACGGAACAGAGATTCGATTATCATAACGAGTACTATATTTTGGACTTTTTTTTTTTTTTGTTATTATACGCATTCTGTGTGAATTAATTACTATACATTCTTCACAAGAATAAAAAGAAAATTTTCCATTAGTAACAATTAGAAAGCTGAGAATCACAATGGTGTAAATCGCAAGTCCATTGTTATTTTCTATAAAATAGAATTCTTTGTCTGCTATTACAAAAAACACGTTCTCTCCGAACCACAAAATGGTAGACTTGAGCAATCATGAAATTCAATATGCATGTAATACGTACGAGAATTGCAAATGAATTCCAGTTTCCCACAAAACTCTGACTTTTAACTCGCCAACTGATAAAACACGGTAACGTTCTCCAAAAAAGAAGAACAACAGATCGCAGATCCAATGAAAATTCAATCAATAGAGAAATTGGCATTAATGAAATTCGATTCGAAATTTAATCAATTTCGGATGCTTAATCAGCACGATCTGGCTCTAAATCGTCCAGTCGGAATCGAAGGATCGCTTTGCACGTGAAAATCCCCTCTGGGGGAGAGTTTGGAAGACAAGTGGAAATCCGAGGACCAAAGCTCTCTTCCGAGCTCTAAAACAGAAGAAAGGGGAGGGACACAGCCAAGCAGGAAAGAAATGAAGATACAAGAGAAAGGAAGATCTAGCGAAGGGTGGGCGATATCATTTTCGCTGTTCGGCGACCTCCAGATTCCCCAAGAATACGCACGTGGCCCTTGTACGCTCGTGCTCCTTCCTTCCCAAGGACGAAATATTTTCACCAGAATGGCAACGTGTCTGCTCGTGGATGTTCGAGAGATAGAAATCTGAAGTATTCGTCGTACACGAGGGAAACACAGTCGATTCGTTCGATTCGATCGATTGGCAATAATCGAAACGTGATAGTTTTAGAAAAAGAATGTTTTAATTATGCTTGATCCGAGCGTTAATCGTTAATTTTAAGTGTGGCTTTCGAAATTCTGTGGTATGCCATAACTTCAAATCAATTCTAAGCTTTGTAACTGTTGTAAACTTTGCAAACTTTACAATTCCTCTAAATTTTAGAAATCAGAATTATATAGACGTTATAGGAATTGTAGAATTTGGAATTATAGAAATCGGAATTATTACCGAATCTATGTCGATTACAGATTTTGAAAATGAAACTGCCATCCATTATCGATAATCTATTTGAAAACGTTTTATACAGGCTGAAGGTCGATATCTTTGGAACAGGTACGCCACGATGAAAATTCTCACCGGATAATAACGCGATTTAAGAGCGAGAAACTTGGCCACTCTGCTTATTTTTCTTGGAGGGTGGCTGCCTTTTTGTTACATCGTTGTAGAGCCCATCAAGGGGCTAGAAATTGCTTCGAGACCCACCGAGGGAATCTTTGCTGAAATTGGATAAAATCGTTTCTCGCGACGTCTCGGACCTTTCGTTTCCATTGTAATCCGACTTGACTTTTATAAACCCTTTTTTTATCTGCATACAGCCACATGAAAGGCAAATCTTCGTGCTTTTTTATATCGCACTTCGTAAAATTCTATTTTCAATCAACCCTCCTTTTACGCCCTATCAGTTCGTCGTTCGTCTGAATATTTAACACGTTTTCCTAATGTTTTCTTTAATATATTATAAATATATTAAATATATTATCACGTACGAATATTTAACACGTATTTTTAAATGTTATTACAAGCCACAATAAATATTGAAATGTTGAATTACTTGTTGCTGATTTCACAGGTTCTAAACTTAAATAAACCGAACTCAAATTCAATTTAAACTATCGTGCTGACGACTGACGAAATTCCCTTTGAAAATTAAATTCATCGTTTGAATAACACTTGAGACGAAGAACGTCAATGTTACGTCAATGTACCTAATTATTCATCGCAATAAATAAATATGGATTTATAAAGCGACGTAAAAAGGAATGAATAATTCAAACACTCGATGTATTCTCTACAAAAAAGAATCTGCATGCGAAACTACAAAGGTAGGGAGGACGAAGTGAACGATATACATAGCTGAAAGAGGTTTCCCATTTTCTCTTTCCCCCGATGTTTCTCTCTACGTGATTCGATAAAGTCAAGCCGTACGTGTGCTTTTTTTGTTTCCAATTCTTCGACGACGATTACGCGCGTATCCCGTATTTTATTGATTTTCATTTCCTTCTATTCGCCGCCGTTCCGCGAAACTGCGAAACAATCGATTTGCTTTCCACGAGAACGCGTTACGTGCTTCGTTATCACGAATGACGAATGTTCTTGCCTCCCTTTCGATAGATACTTGCTCTCCACGCACCTTCGTTTAAATCGCGTAATTGCCGAGTTCCTCGTTAGCCGACTAGCTCGATCGCGAACGCGCCGAGCGTAAGGAACTCACCCTCTCGATCTAATTAATTTCTATCGCCCCGCTGCACTCTACTTGAAATCGCGCCTCAAACGAGTCTCGACTCGGTGCAAATCGTTTCGATGATATTTATTTTGCTTGTTATTTAGATGAACCTTAAACATCGCAAAGAAGAAATTAATTTCGATTGAGGATGTGAGTTTCGATTCAACTCTCGAGCGATTACGGTACATTGCGTCATAGATGATTATAATAATTTATGTTGAATTATTTAGTTATTAATTATAGATATTAACATTTAGTTTTTACTTTGTATCACCCGCTCTGTCTAATAGAGATTAGTGATAAAATTAAATAAGATTAAAAGTTTGAGGCTCAAGTTGAGACTTTGTGGTTCTCAATGCACCAATTAGAGGTGGAATACTCCATATCATTATTTATGAAATGGGGAAGGAGTAAAATAAAATCTGGCGATAAAACCTTCCAAAGGATTGTCATAAAAGAAAAACTTCAACATATAGATTCATTCGTTAAAAAAAATTCAGTTACTCAATTCCTAACTTTTCTGGTTTCTTGGTTCCCTGGTATGCTATTGCAAGTACCTTCGACGAAGAAATCAGCTCGTACAAGTATTGTTCTCGATCGACAATCGTACGATAATAACTTGCAATATATTTAAAAATTTCTCCAAAAAATCTATTACATGTAATTCTTCGACGAGGCAAGCAACTGACAATGATCATTTTACACAAAAATACATATACGCAAATTATGTACATAGATAGTTACAATTCTGTCGATTCTTAACATGGTTGGCGCTCCACGAGCGTCTTCCACGTGTGCAACATCAACGGCTGTGCAAGCGTCTGCATAGCATAAAATAGAAAAAGTAATGATATAGATCCGTGGGTGAAGGCCAGAGGAAAACCGACACGTGAATGGCAATCGTGCGTTATCAGTCGTATGGCGCAAATAGTCGTATTAACGTTAGGAAATGACACGTCAGCGCCAAGTTCAAGGACTACTACACACGTGGTAATGTCTTAAAATTGTTGAAACAAAACGAAAATTTTCCGAAAGACACGGATAGATGAACATTTCGTACGTTTGACTGTGTAACACAAAGCCGCAGATTCAATATCTCCGACATTTTCGTTTTTTTCAACATATTCTCAAATTTTATCCATGACTAGATATCGAAGGGTGGAATTTTCTCTCTACAAGAGGACAAGAGGAAATCCTAACATTAGGAGGACGTCTAATCCTGACGTTTAAAGTTCAACAGAATGGTGAAAAAAAATTGCACGGCAAGTTTTAAGGAGATTGTTATAAATAGAAAATTTGAATTTTCAAGACCTCAGTGGATCTAAATATAATTTTCTAATGTTTGAATTTTAACAATTTTCGAGAGCAAAGAATATCCTATCGCTTTTCCACTCATATATATGATATAGACACGATCTTTGGACGTTGAAAACGATCTCAGAACAGCCAAAGTACAGGATTTAGGCTCTAAAGTGAGATTATTGCATGATTTCTTTTCACGAAGTTGTAACATTTGTAAAATATCGACAATTTTTCATCGTTATTGATCCATTGTCAGTCATGCTCCTCTGTACTATATATATATATAACTACGAAACTAATTATTTGTATTAATAATTGAAATTATAATCTAGTAAGAATATAACTCGTTTAATTTAAACAATTTTCCCTTCATTTTTCGATTTTATATCATCTTTAATCTCAATCATAATAATTCTATACACGTAAAAACTATTACTGACATTTCACTTGCTCGGGAAAATGTAACCTTGTTCGAATCGTGAAAGCTCCGAAAACTTGTTTGAAACTTATCGTTTCAAAGTGAGATATGTACTTACTTAGTCGATACACAACGTAGTTTCCAGATTGTGATAACGAAACGCTGATGCCTTCTGTTTGAAATCGAGCTACGAAACGTGGTAATCTTGTTGTTTACTTCCAATTCAGGGGCACATGATTGTCGATAAAAAAGTCATACACGTGCAAACTTTTTTTCTGAAAAATATACCATTTATTCAAGAGACTCTTTTTTTGTGAATACAGCATTCGACGTTTGAATGCATTCTTTTCCGTGATTCTCGAATTGAACATTTTATCAGAGTTGCGCGAGTTTCTCTTTCAACAATTAATTTCACCAGTTGAGAGACGTGTCAGTCAACCAACCTCCAAATTCATCGACTTTTCACGAATTATTCGTATTATTATTTAAGCAAGTTCAACATTGCAGGTTTGATCGTTTACGAGGTCAGAGTTTCAACAACGATTGCGATGAACGAAAAATCGAATTGTGCCAATTCCTCACGCGTTATTTGTATAATTGATCGATTCTGATATACTATGCGTGCTCATTTTTGATCGTTCGCGAGAACAAAAGTTACAACAAAGATCACAATTGCAACAAGGTTACGAAGAATGAAATACGTTGACACGCGTACGTTGAATCATGTTTACATAATTGCCGTACATGGAACACACGTGTTACTCGGCGATTTGTACCATTTTTTCCGCGAATATCGTAAACGTTGTCGACTGAAGGAAAATTAAAACGAAAAACCGGCACCTAGCTGAGTGCCGCGTTTAATCTGTCAGACAAGTCGACGATAACGATAAGGGGATTCTCTGGCGCTCGAGTTGAAATCGACGTACATTGACGTACAGGTTTTCGACAAAAATTGAAAATGATAAGATCGATATGAAGAAACGCGAGTTCTTTAATTTACGCGTGCAGTTTCATCAATAAGAAACAACTGAACGAAGAGAGAATGAGCAATGAAAGATAATCGACTGAATTAATTATAATCATGTCGATCGTCGATAAAAAAAATAAATTATCTGAATTCTTCCAGTTACTGAGTCATTGAAAATTATTAAATAGGAAAAAAATAATATTCAATGTTTCACACAAATAAAATATCAATGATTTTTTAAATTTAATACATAACAAATAGTGATAAATATTTGTAATATTGTTTAGTATTATCAACTTCATTCAACGTATCCGTTGACAAACTAAGAGTGAAACACATAGATTTTGCAATGTACGATTTTTACTATTGCAATTTCTAACTGATGCAAAATTGACTAGCTTCTGTCTGGAACATTTTTTTTTTTTTTCTATTATATTATTGAAAGTGCTCGTGCGCGCAACGATAACGTAAACGCCCTATATATGCGCTATTAATCAGTACGTACTACATATTTATATAAACTATAAGATAAAAACTGCACGACTTGTACCACAATACGATTCGTCTCACTAAAAGGCCCAGAAGCAACTGTTCTGACTAGGAAATGAAGACGACTCTTTTGGCATAAAATTTTATTGATGTGCAAACATTTGAAACGACACAAAACAAATTACAGGCGCGATCGCTCAGTAGCAGACAACGCCAGTCCTACTCGAGGTCTACCCCACTCCCCTCACGAATCAACCAATTGCTAATTTTCGTTGCATTAGCGTTGCACCTGAAGAGACCCGATTTTCTGGATTCTAAAATCACTTTCAGTGATAATAATAATTTTGCTTGCTTCAATGATATTTTCAAGTCATCAATCTTATTTAATATGTCCGTTAGCAAAGTGCGATACGTGCATATAATTACACGTTATTAATTACACATTTAAAGTACTTATTGGCAGCAGAAGCTAATTATCGAAATCCCGATAAGTTTTCCTCCATTTGTAAATAATCCTCGTATCGAATTGAAGAAACCATCAAAGAAAGAAAATTGCCAAATATAGTACCGCGATCGCGAAAGGTAGATTGTACCGAACATTAACGAACAATTATTGACAGCAAAACAAATGACCAAACATTTGTAATTTCGTGCAGCAGACAGGCGCGAAATTTTTCGAGCTCGATCGACAAGGCCGCAGACATTTTCCAGCCAGTCGGAAACTCAGTCGTATTTCTATCACGACGTTTTCGCTTACGACACACGCGTAGTTGCACTCCGGTCACATGTTGATCGTGCACGTGAATCTTATTGAACACTCAACTTGTCGGGTACACGTGTACACGGGCGTATTATTCACGTAACGCGAGTACCAAAGTTCTCGGTATCGTATAGTTAATCGTTTCTGGTAGACGTACGCCGTGCAACGTAAGCCTATTTACATGTAACGAAACGAACCCACCTTGGCAGTGAGGAAATGCATTATGCAAACTGGCGCATCAGAGAAGCATCGTTCGATTGGCCTGTGATGACGTGCAATTAAAATACGTTCTTACCGTCGTCGCGCGCGCGGTGAGAGTACGGCTAACATTCCACGTTCCTAGTTGCTATTTTTCATTCAAAACCTCGTGTCAAAATGACGATGGGAAATGTTCACCGCTCACATAATAATTTTATACCCCTGTATTTCACGAGAATCAGTATTTTCAAGGTATTTTAAAAATTAAAATCTTCCGTCGATAAAGATTTAGTTTAGATTCAGCAGATAGACGCTGCTCAAAATTCAAAGATCGTCAGTATAAACGGTTCTATTGAGCGAAGAAATAAGGAAAGGTGTTATAGCCTTAAAACATATCTCTGTTGTACTATAATAACGATTAAAGCAAAAGAAACTGTTAAATCGAATAATTTTTTCATTTTTATCTCTGCTTTGGAATTTGCAATAATTATCGATTCCTTAACTACTATAAAGGAAACAACGTTTCTTAACAATATAAAAATCTAGAGAGATAACACAGAGATAATCTCGAGTATAAGTAGAATAAGACGATATGTTGCGACGGCGCCTGATTCTACTCTTATTTCATTTCCGTTTAAAGTTAGCTCTCAAGATATTTCACTTAAGAAATCAATTTAACTTAAAATCAAATAACAAATTATTGAATAAAAAACGACAAAGTTCGTTTATTCGTCGCCTTTTGCTAATAAAGCCAAATATATCTACAAAGCCTTCGGATTTGTGATTCTGATAGAATATTCATACGATCGAAATATTAAAAAAAGAATATATATTTGCATGATAAAACTTAATGTCAATTTATGAGAAGCTACCTTGTAAATTTTCATTTAATAATTAAAAAAAAAAGCTTCAAAAGCTTCGTATAATAGGCATCATCTATAATACCAGCTGAGAATACAATACCAATAGAAAATTCATCTCAAAATTCTTGACTAGATCAATAGTTTATTCAACTTCCTCGATATATATTCTACAATTTTGTTTGTTACAAAGTAAACCGAAGGTTAATGACAAAGCAATAGCAATTGAATTAAAGATAGGACGATGAAGAGACGAGTATTTTTATAGAGGAATATTCATGGAATTCGCCTTATCGCGAGAAGAAAACAATATATGGTGGCATCGACCGTGCGATATGATAAGAGGCGACCATTGTCTCCTCGTTACGCGTGAACTTGAGCACATCTAACAAGCGGAGAAGCGTGCATGCAGAATGTGAGCAACAGAACGATGATGGAATTAGATGCCGGCAAATTACATTCTCACGTTCGCAACGCATATTAACGAACGCAGGATATCCTGTCATCGAGCCTGACCCTCTTCGATTTCCAGTAGACAGAGATGGCGAAAGTAGGTCGAGGGGATTGCCATGGGCACACCCTATAGGACAAGGCTCGTGAATGGTGTGCTCATTGCCGCTTTTCAACGGATAACGACCCGTACAGACAGAGGAAAGTTTCGTCGTTACAAAGGAGCCACGTCTCTTTTTATTGACCCACGCGGTCGCGTTTTTTTTTTTTCTTTTTTTTCGATGCTCAAAATAATTGGATTACACCACGCCAACGAAAGAGAAACGTGCTTGGGCAAATTTAGAAAGTATCGATGGAATTTTTGTATCTACGGTTCCCGAATATTTTCGAAACCATCGCGAGCTGTATGCATTAGTCGGTCGCAAATATATTTTCTGAGAAATTTCAATTTAATATTCTAGTATTTATTTAGCGATAACAACAATAACGACTTACAATATCTAGAGACACTTCGATATGTTGGATACACCTCTCCCAGTTAGGTTGACAAAAAGTTGGAAATAAATGGAAAATTTGTAATTACGATCAAGTCAATTCTAGTACGTCCCACTATAGATTATTTGCATCAGCAAACGAAATATCTACGCAAATTTTGAAACAAAATTCTTGTCCCAGAAGAAACTACCTTTTATTCAATTAATTTTCCACTAATCGATGTCTCGGTAATCTATCGTTCCTTCGGCCAAGGACTCTACAATCGCGTGTTACAATCGCGAACTAGACGTATTTTAACTGACATACCAAAAGCTTTACGAAGCCGGAAAAAGTGCTCGTTTACGATCTCGTCCTTGCCACGATGTCGGGAAAGGTGCTTTCCCACCGCAAGGATGAAAGTTGCAGCGTAGGGAACACCATCAACAAATGACGACAATCTCGTCCGCGATGAACTAGAAACGAATTAGAAGCTGGTCGAAGGTTGAAAAATCCAACCTTCGCTAGTACCGACAATTTAAATTACTTGAAAATGGTCATCGTTCTCTGATGAGACTAGCGTATTGTCTAACACATGGCTACGACGTCCTTCGCGAGCGTGTTCTTCTTCCAACTCATTCCATATGCACACGTATTTATACACATGCAGTAGCGAAAATGAACGCAAACGTGTTCGAACACTATCAACCTAATTTGTATAATTTTCGTACAACGTTGTAGTTATTCATTTTTTAACGTGGATGAAGGAAATAACGAAATTCAGACGTAAGTGGAATAAGATGTCTGGCTCTACTTATTTTTACCTGAAGTTACTTCTCTAGATCTCAGTTATATTTGATAAAAAAATAGGTATAGATGTCTACAAATAATTCTTTGAAATTTATATCCAGAAAATAATTGAATTTGTACTTTGAATTTCGACAGAATATACGCACGATAGTACGATTGTTAAAAATTGCAAGAAAGAGATTGTAACAATTTGATGTTGATTAACACAAAATATTCATTCCTTTTTCTGTTCTACAGATATCTGAAAATATAGACAATTCGCAATCTACTGATATTTCAACTTCATTTTAAATTCAACTAATCTATTAAACGTTTCAACTTCATTAATATTTGCATTCCAAATTGAGATAAAAACAACGCGTATCCTTGAGTACCAGATAACAATAATGATAAATATAAGAAGCACTTAAAGTTACAATTTACAATATTATTATTATTACCTACTATAGTTAACTACCTCGTCGCGAATACATAAACGACCAAAGTTCATGACTGATCTTTCTTGGTGAGCGATATGCTCCTGATAGGTGGAAAATAAAAGCTAATGGACTGACAAGAGTGACCCCTCGGTGCCTTATCAGAACGTGTCGAGAAACTAATAACAGCTGACACGATAACTGTGAAAATCATTATTAACAACGGTGACTAATTAAACGTTGTACACATATACCTATTTGGTGACTCGTGCAAGGCCAAATTTCGATATTGCCGCTTTGTCTCTCTCGCTGTTCGCACAGCGTGAGTTTATTTTGTCTGATACAGGGAAAATCCGGCAAATAAACAAAATCTATTTTCAATACAACGAGAGAAATATACGAACGATACGCGCGGTTTGACTTTGGAAACGATATATTGGAAATGTTAAATTTGCAAGATTTGAAGATAAATTATAGAATTACAAATATTTCACTAACTGAGATTTCTAATGTGTTATTATTAGTTGAATTTACTAAGTTTCACGTAATTTTTAATAAAGAAAAGGTTTTGTATGTTTCGTCGATTTTCAAAATCTTTAATTTCCTTCCTTGTCTTTTCTCTTCTCGATAAGACTTGTATAACAAAACTAAAATCCCCAGAACTTCTTTCGAGATATATATATTCAGGACATATCGAAATTTCAAGTACTCGGAGCTAAAGAGTCAACATTTTCCACAACTTCCGCGAGTTCGAATCTTTCATAGTCTTTGAAACGCGGTTGAGATCCGAGTGCCTCTCACGACGAACAAGATATTCTTCCACTGTCTCTTCGTTATCGGCGACGACAGCCATTTCACGCCGTTATCAGCGTCATTCTTTTTTAATTTCGTTCGAATGTTGTCAGGACGTTGACTCCTGAGGAAGGTCAGTCTACACTCGGCACTGTTCGTTCTGCTCGCTCTCCCCACGAGAAAAACAAACTACGAGGCCACGATTTATCGGAAATTCCGAACGCATGTCTCGAATCGTTCTACCGTGATTCCCCATCGTCGCGCGATGATCTTCGTACTTTTAGTTGTTTGTTCGCAGGTATCTTTGGTATGAGATGGATGTTCGGTATCACGACGACGCGAGCCGAAGTTTACTTTTGTTTCGAGAAATTAGCAGAAGAGCAGAAACGTGCAATAGCTTCCGAAACATGCAATGAGCAATTTTTAGAATCGATAAGAAAATTTAATCACTTTTACAATATCAAGACTCGGTTACGAACAATTTTTTATGCCATCTACATTTGAGTACAGACTATTTGATCCATTATAAAACCTATCATATTCGATGATCATAATTTTCTACGAGAATACAACTTCTACTCGTCAAAAGAAGAAACCTGAACAAAGCTGAAACCTTCGAATCTTATTACTATTCAAACATTTTTATTCCTCTCGACCTGCAAGCTCTTGGAGTCTTAGATCGCTTTTCTTTAACGCTAGAATGGTCAAACAATCACTTTAAAATTTTTCATAGAAATTCATAATAGCGTATTTTCAGAAACTCGAATGATTTTTAGTAAAGTATCTAAACAGAAACTTGTGCTCTTTATCGCATTGTAAATTTCTTTTCTGTCCTTTTCACGTTCATTTCTCCGCCACAAATTTTACACTTCGATCGTCGGTAGATCCAACGTTAACACCCTGTATGTATCCAGATCCAAAGCGATCCGCAGTGTTTCAGATCTCATGGCTATAGTTGATTCGTCAGAATTTGCCGCCGTCTTACGCGAATGGTTATCAATTTCGTTGCCGCGCGAGATGAACAGTCAAGGACGTGGACCTCGTTTGAATATGAATTGTGCCAATTAGGCTCACCTTTATTCCCGGCGCGTCTGTTTGTTCGCTGATTGGTCAGGATTGCACAGCAGTGTTCGCGCCCGCTTTAAGTCCCGACGTTCAATTCCAATCCGAGGTCAGGTCAGATCTTGAAGGGTGACCGAGATCGCTCGAATCACTCTCCTCCGTTGATAATTCAACACCGAGATAAAGCTCCACCGAGTCTTTTCTTTTTCTTTTTTTTTTTTTTTCTCTATGCTCGCTCTCGGTCTCGAGTTTATTGAACCCTTGCTTGCGATCGATAAGAACAAATTCAATTGAGACTAACTCGAGAGCCATAACACGTAAAGCCACAGGCGAAAATATCTTGTTTGTTTATCTATCATAGGCGAAAATATCTCTTGCGAACGAGACAAATTACGAAATCCGTATCGGACACTGGTGTGGTCTCGATTTTCTTCTCCATTCGTTTGAAGTTCGATCCATCTGCCACGTGTATCTCGAAACTCTAAAGTTTCCCTCGTACCATCTTTGCTCCTTTTCGTTCGGTTTCGAATTTAAGAGTCTTGAAACTTTTCCAACATCTTTCGAAACCTTTCGCTCTCTCAACTTGATCGATGATCATTGTGACGAAAGAGAAATCGCGTGACATCTTAATCATTAGACTCGTGCAATTAACAAACCTAGTCAAGGATCTTTGTATCATTCTCGAGCTTCGTTCGAGGAGTTTTAATACTAGAACTACCGGCGATTAATTGAAACGTAAAATTTCAGAGATGTTAAAGTAAAAAGAGAAGAAAATAGAAAACTTTATGATACAACGTGGTACATACAAAATTTTATTTAAGTGATTTTACAGAAAATTTATTTAGATCTCTAAAAACGCAGTTTTACATCTGTAAAGTATCCAAAATAAAAATTTCACGTTGGTCATTTTAACTAACTTTGGTAGTTCTAGTGTTAAAGAAACTGTTTGTGACTGTGATTCTAGGAATAAGTGAAGCAAACCTGCGATCCGTCGTTTCCTCACTTTTTATCGCGATAACGATGAAAGTCACGTGACTTCCGGAGCGATTGTATTTATTCAGGGGACAAACGCCCCATTGTCGGCAATGGCCACAATGTCCTGTGTCACGTTTCAGCAACGACCGCGTTGCATCAAGATGCATCCGCGATGGGAACGACAATCGCGTTTCCAAAAAACCGCAACTTCCTTCGAAAGTAAAATCAAGGAAATTCGCGTCCTCGTGGAATCCTTGTTTTTCAACAGAGTCTGCATTTTATTTTCATAATAGTGAATTTCAGTAATTACACGGTAATAGTGCTAAACGATACGAAATTTATAACGCTAATACACTAAATGATGTGTAAATTCTTTTTGTAACTACTGCATATAATATTGTTCGAAAGAATATTTAAACACTTGCTTATTTTTGACACGTGTATTTTAGTAAATGCATATTCTTTACGACAGTAGTTAGTTAACTAAATTGATTTTTTTACATTAAGCATAGAATGACTGTTAAATCTGCAAAACTAATTGTTACTTGATCCTTTAACTGCAGATTCTTTGTATGTAATAATGTAAATGGCAAAAAAGTAAAATTTTTCGTTACTACGGTCTTTAATGTGTAATTTAAATTCATAACGTGACGATTCCATAAAAGGATATTAACTCATTGCTGATTCATTTTTAATTCAGACATTTTGATAAAATTCATACGCTGTTACTACAAATCACGAAAGACCGCGAAATGTACTCGACAAGTTTCTACGAACCTATGCAAATTGCTTCTGGACTTCCTTTTTTTTATAAGCTAGAAAAAATTCCGCAAGAACGCCAACTTAAAAGTAACGCTGCGAGAACTCCATTTAAGATCCTTGAACGAAGCTTGATCCTTGCGGTTGCTCAAACACGGAAGATCGGTTCGCTGAAGACACGTTTAACATTTACACGTGAAAAGTGTCGAAGCTTAAATTTCGTTACGTAAGTAACTAGATGGAATGGTTAAATGTTTGCTCACGTTGAGACATTCGTTCTCCTTTTCGCACCGATGACGCAAATCATAGAGTTCATTTTGAATAATAAAAACAGACGTAGAACTTTTCATAGTAAGCAGATAGATCGTTCTACGAGCGAGCATCTCTCCATTCGCACAGATTGTTACGTTCATTCTGTGTATAATTTCGCACATTTCTTTCTCACAGTCTGATCATATCTGATAGCAATCATTTTTTACACGAATACGAATTTCCGTATATGAAAAATATACTCCGTATGAACATCAACTAATCTGAACTCCGGTGAATCATGAAAAAATTTTTTTTATCAAATATCTTGAAATTGGATAAATTCCAAGTTGCTACAATAAACTTTACGTTAGGTTAAGTTCATTTGCTAATGGCAAATCTAATGGCAGCTCGACCCAAACGATTATCATAGATAAATCAACTCGAATGACAATTTTATACACGGAGACATTAAATATTTCATTGCATCCAAGTTATAATGGAACTACGCTTATTCAGAGATGTATGATAATTAATAAATCATTCCTCTAAAAATAGTGCCTGATCGCTGGTCTCAAGTATAATGGCTTTCTTTCACGTTCACGTCGACCTTGAAAGTTCGTAACGAAACGCAGGACGGCGCGGTTGATAGATATCTTCCTTTTGCCAGCATTTCCGTCTAGACGTGTCCTCACCGCTTCCTTAAAGTTCACGATTTCACTGTCGTGAGCAATTAATCATTAAAAACTATCCTTGACACTCTGGCAACATAAAAAGAAAGTGTGTTTCTTGATTGATTTGTTTTGCTTTTATTAAACTGTTGCGTTTCTCTATCTTCTCTTCTACTTTAGTATTTTTCTGGGACAGATAAGTCTTGTTATTTCCTTCCAGGAAATCAATTTTAATTTTTATATGGCGATATTTTGTTTCGATCATCCTGTAGTAATACTACACGCTACTAAATACAAACCTGTCACTAGAACGCAGATATTTATGCAATTTTATACTTTTACAAACACAATTAAAGAAATGGAACTTGTCTAAAAATTCTTCTTCTTCTATTAAATGTAATAACAATAAAGTGGTCTTCTTAATCTTCACACGAATAGATCTGTTTATCTTTATATTCGTCTTTCTCGTTTTTCTTTAAATATGTAACATTTTGTATCAGGTTCCACGAGTTCTATGAAAAATCGAATAAAACGTCGAACAACAACGGACGATCGTTTCTCCAATCGCGCGATTTCAAATGGTAAATATCGCACGAGAAATCCATCATCAAGCGAAAACTATCGAGTAAATATTTTTCGATTAAGATAAAAAGAATGTGACGTGACAAAGGTCAGCCTGATTGTCAACTGGAGGTCCGTTATAGCAAACTGCATACAATGCGAAGCACAATTCCAAGATATCGATCGTGTCATTCTCTGTACTGTGTCCTTCGAGATGTAGATGGAGATAAACATTACTGAAATATTCCCGACACAGTTATTTGAACGTGCTCCTATCATTACGATAGTCTTGTACGTACGCACGCTACCTTTCTTGCATTATATCTAGATGCCACAAATTTCCTTCCCATTTAAATTTCTTTTAGGATTTCTCTAAGGATTTTCGATAGGATTTTGCTTCACTTTTTGAACCTGAGATGAGAACCATTGATGTACGTATGTACATATAATATAATATACAATTTAATTTATATTTCTTTCTTACCATGATACAAATTTGAAATTTTCATTTATTGTTAGATATTGATTGAAACGCCAAGTTTATATTCACAGTGATGAGTAATCAATGGAAAATTGCACTTTGAAAGAAACGAAATTTTAATATTTTAAGAAAATCTGATTTTTTGAAACACTAGTGATATACGTGATGAACTAAAATCTCAAAAAAAAAAATAATAATAATAATAGGTACGCACTGTCGAGTGTTTCAATAACTGAAGCAAAATCCTATAAAGATACTAAAAAAAAGAAAATTTTAATGACACGAATATAAAATACATCAAAATGCAAGAATTGTTTTTGAAACGAGAAGAATGGTCTTTTGAAAAGCACTAGATTTATTGGAGTGAATAAAGGAATTATAATAGAAGTTTTGCGACAAACAAAGCGCCAAGCTGTGACAATGAGATGAAATGAAATGGAAAAGGAAACGAAAGCAATGTGGAACAATCACGGATGAATAATTAGCTCGTGCTGTCATTGAGAAAAAGCGACAGAACTTCAAGGCCGATGAAGGACACCTCTCACCTGCGTGAGAGGATAGCGGTACTCGTGACACGTCACGATGGCCTCCTGATTCCTCTCAATCAATAATTTTTTATTTTTTTTGTTTTTTTTTTTTGCAAAGAACTGTATTATCTAACGTCACCTTTGTTTCTACTTATGAGTTGTGTACAACAGACTTTTATAGTGTCTATAATGATAATGATTCGAAATGGTTATTTTTCTAAAGGTGCACGAACAATTCTTCTTTTTGCTAGCACGCTATTTGTGCGTACTAAAATTTATTATTGTAAATTTACAATGAAATTCATAAAGTTCATATAATTAATCACAGGACGAAATTAATAGTACACTTAATCATCTCTAGTTTACAAAAATCTAAAAATACTGCTTCGATAAAGTACAAAGAATTTCAGACACATGTATAAAATGAAAAATAAGTCGCAAAATAATAGTTGGTCACGCGAAATTTTGTTTTTAAAGAAATTGTCTTGAAGCATGCGTGTATTGTTTGTGCATTAACATATTTTTCTATTTACGTGTAATAAAATACAATATTCGTAATTTAATTACAAACGCGGAACATGATTTTCATCTATCAAACGTTTTACAACAACCACGATCTCTTATTCAAGTCCAGAATCTTGTGAAAATCTGTCAATTGGACAACACCTTAAACAGCTTAAAACGTTTCGAAGAAACGCGCGTACGAGGCGGATGTACGGATTCAGACGCAAAGTGAGGGGAACTCGGGATTGGATGAAACGATGATCAGCAGCGAAGTGATCGTTTCATCTGGAAGGCGAGCAATCGCTTCGGAGGAATGCAGCCATGAATGCACGGCTTCGAATCGGTGGAAGGTCGTTGCATAAAGGCCTGGCGTTGGCTCATTCACGCGTGCAACGGTATAACGGATCCAGCGAGAATATTTATGCGATCCGACAATCGGGATTACGTAACGAAAGAGTAGAGAACTGGAATAGCGGGAACTGGTCCCGCGCGTGCGATAATTGCGCGCCGGCTTTAATCGGTCGACGCACGTGTCCTTCGGGTAAAAATGGCCTTAAATAGAAACCGGGAACTGTCCGTACGCCGATGGCGTTCCTATGTACACACGTCGAAGGTAACGTGGTGATAAAAAAAAAAAAAATTTGACGGCCGTTTGCCTTTTTCAAGTGCTAGATTAATAACCATCTGTTCGAGAGGATCCAAATGGTGTTGGTACTAATTGCAAGTATATACAGTGACTCGCGAAATTACTCAAATGTATTTCAAAACGCGTGTTAACAACTCGAAATAATCCTGCGTCAGAAGAATACCGAAAGGAACAAGAATGGAGACTCTCAGTCCAGGATTGAGAATGGGAAATTAAAAGAGTAATGCATATTTAACCCGTTATTTCCTAGAATCTATTCTTTTTGCCAATGTTATTCGTTTAGCAAATCATTTATTTTTCAATTATCATTCGTTATATTTGTTTAAAAAAAATTGGTAAATAGAACGAACTAGCATCCGATTCTTTTCAGGTCAATTAACACACCTGCAGATACTGTTATCGGTAGACCTAACGATGCAAGAGACGCGATAACAAACACCTGGCTATGAAATACCGACGTACTAGCGAACCTCGTAACAAGTCGTAAATAATTCTCCGAATTAAGATAGCCATCGGAAGGATATCTCCGTATATATGTATAAATGAATATTTATCATGATCAATAAAGCACACCGAAACCACTCGGAGTTGGCCACGTTCAGATTTGACTCGTTGCATTGCAAACGCACGGTTCTCGCCACGCCTGTTTATCTACTTGTAATAATCATCTTAATATCGTCACCATGGTCAGTCATTACGTGTAAAAAACTGAGTCTACGAGCAAATATCGAGCGTATGCACGCTCATCATCATCCGAACCGCGCGACATTGTGCACGACAAAAAGCCTCGTAGAACCTTCGGCCTATACAAACGAGCAGATGTCCTCCGACAACGCAAATTGTCTTCGTCCTAGTTTGCCGAGCGACACGGTGGGAACTTCTCTAACTTGTTCATTAGACGATGTCAATTTCAATCCCAATTGTTGCGATAGATTTAATTGCGGCGACGATAGAACATAGTAATTCGGTTGTGAACCGCACGGACATTTAAAGGAAATTTTGTGACATTCTCTCTTGAATTTTTAATAACTTTTGTTGATATCTTGTTTTGGAGGTGAGTAAGAAAAGATCGCATTAGAATTATATTTTATTAGGAAAAAATAACATGTGCTTCTGCCGAATTCTTGACATCTCCAAACCGTGTCACGTAACTATGTTGAACCAAACGTATCTCGGTTTAACCGGAGGAATTTTGTCAAATTCTTATCCATTGTTATGAAAGTGAAAGACTTTCGGAAAATTAAAACTAAATTTGCCTTCCAAATGGCTCCAAATGTTTCGACTTTTACAATCTTGAAATGCAAAAAATTTCAAGTGATGGAAGAAGGAATTATTTTGCCAAATAATAAAACAAATTTATCGCACGTGAGGAATAAATTAGCGACAGATACCTTTGAAAATCCTGGTGGACTGGGATTCTCAGACGGTTAAACTTTTGCTCGAGCCTAATGTTCA
>KQ435959.1:260030-286301 GCA_001276565.1 Melipona quadrifasciata | reverse complement strand
CCTCGGTCGTTCCCCGAGCGAGACAGCGCCCTTGTTGCGAATTAGATTTGTAAATTTGCATTAATTTTCGCGGGAGGGGAAACATCGAGGATCGAGAGCAAGCTTCGGCGATCGTCCGGCGAGATCGTTTGATGCCTGGCGTATTTTTCCAATTTAATTCGAGCGAAACTTTCCCTGACCGACGGCGCTCTCCTCTCGAATTCGTGGCGTCTCGGGACGGGAATGAATTATCAACGGTCGTGTCGTTATTTTCGTTATTTGTTCCAGACGACGATCGTTTGTAATTTCGTTATTAAAAGTACCTGCTGGAATTTCCACGGGGGAGGGTGGATCTCACGGCGGCGTGCGTGATTTACTCCAATGGCGTGGGTAGAGGGAACGATATAAATGTAATGAAGAGAGTTGATCTTCATTACTGCGTGTAAACGCGGTGAAAAATTCTCCAACTCGAGCCCGTACTGTTGCGAACGCGTGCGCAACGCCTCGATTTTTCTAAAGTTCCAAATATTTATTTTCCTTCGTTTAGGATAACAGTAGTGTTTAGGATAGTAGTAGTAGTTTAGGTAACAGATAGCGTTGCACTACATTAATTTGTCGATAGAAATCGGTCAGACTGCGAAAATTATTTCTCTAATGGTGTCACTAACTGGACGAAGCGTAACAAATTACACGGAATTGCAAGGGGTTAAAATTGAATACGAAAAAATATATAAAAAGTAAAAATCCGCAGTCTAACAATACTGGACATATATCTAATAAAGAATAAGAGGAAGAAAATCCACTAGAACTGTTCATAAAACGAAGATCATGTCTTGCTATAATTAAACATAAAAAATAATCGTTACAATGTTGCTTAGGTTAGAATTCTTAGGTTCAACGGTGATATAATGCTCGTCATAATATAACAAGCACAGTAGATGTTTCTTGTTTTACATCAAATCTTTCACGTTATCTCGCGCAAAAATTCTAAACGTTGCGATCTAAAATTTTAAACGTTGTAAGAAAACGTTCTAAACTTCCAGTTTGTTACAAACAGAATCACGTTTCGTGACGAAATCGCCCCCTTATCGTTTGCTTATCAGTATCGTAATTTCTGCTCGTACGAAGCGGGAATCGAAGCGGAATCGTGCACCTAAATTTAATCGCGGAACTAATAAGAAAAAAAAGAAAAACACGGATAAGGTTTCGCGTGTGCGAGCCTCGAGAGCCGAGAGGCGAGCAGAGTTACGAGCGTTAACGCGCCCGGCTTAAAAGCAAATGCTAATGAAAGCTAGATCTCGTCGATGATGAAAGTAAATCGCGCGCGGAGCTGCTTAATAACATAGATCACGCGTGTCGATTATTCGCCGTGCTTTTAAGCGATATCTTGGCCCGATCTGGCCAATAAGCCACGCTCCGGAGCGACAGCAACTGCAAGAATTACCGTTTCAAATTGTATTTATATTCAGCCGGCGTCTGACTGATAAAGCGTCGAGTGGAATATTCAATCAACCGGTGGGGAGGATAGAAGGGTGGAGAGAAGGACGAGGCGATGGCGAAACGATCTCCGAACAACTGGCGGATGGTAAGCCTGTTGATCGGGCGCTGCTTGCGCATTCCTTACGTGGCGAGGGCTGGAGGAATAACGTCGCGCCGAAGCGGGGGTGGTAAACGATTCGACGCTTTCCGAGAGTGTTTACGCCGGCGGAGAAGAGGGCGTGGATACGTAATTAGACGCGAAACCTCTCCCTCTCTTAATTCCCGCTTTATCTTTATTCTGCCGACGGCGCGATTTATCCGAATTTACCGCCGAGGGTGGTTCGCGGAATTTCGAACTTGGAATTTTCGACAGTCACTCGCGAGGCTGTTTCAACGCTTGGACTTTTCACTTTTGAACGTGTCGTTTCGGGCGTTGCGTGAAATATCTTGGAATTTTATTATTACAAGGATGTTTGATTATCTCTATGTTTGATTATTGGTCAAGTTCGAAGCAAATCTAGAAATATACGTACATACGTACAGGAATTATAAGATATTTAACATATTTAACGTGTCTATTGGCTTCTAAGTTCTACATACATTCTACATATACATCCGTTTGAATGCTCGTGGGAAACTTTTAACTTTTGTTGATGTATCGTTTCGGGCGTTGCGTGAAATATGTTGGAATTTTATTATTACAAGGATGTTTGATTATCTCGATTATTGGTCAAATTTGAAGCAAATCTAGAAATACGTACATACGTACTGGAATTATAAGATATTTAACATATTTAACGTGTCTATTGGCTTCTAAGTTCTATACAGATATTATACATATATAGTTGCTCACGGAAGAACTTATTTGAATACTTGAATGCATTACGTGTGATTGGAATTTCATTAACACGTGACTCAACTATTACGATTATGTTGATCAACGTTGAAACAAATCTAAATGAAATTACAAGATACACTTGATTTTAATATAAAAGTTACGATATATGTAAAAACTTATATCTTTAACACTTATCGTGCGCTGTATACTAATATTTTACTAAATATACATTTACGTTATTGCAACTTCTATATACACTTTCATTGTGATATACATTATAATGATCACGATTTCTTAAAACACACGTAATATACGTACACAGATGTTCTCTTAGGTTAAATGTTTCAACACTTTTGTGAGCCACTAACTCTCAACCATCGTACGAATGATGTTTTTCTCCGGTGCTTTTACGCTATTACGAGATTTCGTTAAAGATTCACGTCGCGTCAAGGGTTAGAGGTTCCATTTCTTTCGTAACGGTTAAATTGCCATCTTGAAGTAACTTGGAAATAATTGGGGCGAACAGTGAAATGTAACGTTGTAAGATGTAAAACGTGTATCAGAATGATAAATATTTTACCGAGGATCTGAGAGGATTTGTATGGGTTTAAAAAGAGTTATGGGTCTGAAAGGAGAAGCAGTTATGAAAGAGATGATACACAAATCCTTGGAATTCTCTTTCATAATTATGATTTTGGAGAATTTATTATTTTTCCGAATTGAAAAGTCGCTAGTAAAATGTTTTGGACCACAAAGTGCACTTCTTCGCACTTTCCGGGGAAACAAGAATATTATAATTATGACACTTTAAACGAAATGTCATACCGTGATTCAATCATTACATCTAAAATCCGACGTATATGTTGAATTTATTATATAGAACTTCAATTTATTATCAATGAAAGTGATTTTAGCGGGGGTAACTCAGAAAATCGGGCCACTTCAGGTGCAACGGTAATGCAACGAAAATTAGCGACTGGTTGATTTGGGTCACGTGATTCGCGAGGGGGCGTGGCGTAGACCTCGAGTGGGAGTGGCGTTGTCTGATATAATTTGCTTTGTATCGAAATTCAAACGTTTGCGTGTCGATAAAATTTTATGGCAAAAAGTTCATATTATGGCGTCTTCATTTCCTAGTCAGAACAGTTGCTTTCAGCGAGACGAATCGTACTGGGGTACAAGTCGTGCAATTTTTTTTCAAGTACTTTTCTACGAAGATATTCTCTACTAAATCGATGTTAAAAAAAGAATGTTGATCGATTTTCTGTTAGATCTTTCTCCGTAATAGGTAAATCTATGAACGACGAAGGGTCCAACGGACAGTCAAACACTCACCTGAACATCCTTGGTGAACTGATTGTTGCAGTAGATGTGAATGGCCGAGAACTCTCTAACCTTGTCGAATTCGAATTTAATCTCGACCGGTTGTCCACGCGTGTCGTTCCTCCAGCCGACCCACCCTTGCGTGCGATCGTTATCGTAGTATCCCAGTTTGAAGTTATCAGGACCGGTCCTGCCGTCTGTCAGCTGACCCAAACCACGCCGCAGCTCACCGTCCCAGTGTCCGTCGTAGGTGGCGTCGAAGAATTCCCATCCGTTACCTCTTTTATCACCTTGGGGCATCGAATAGGATACCACGCCATCTGCGATCAAGAGGTCAAGAGGTGTAGAGTCGCCGTCGAGCGGTCGTCTACCACCTTCTAATGACCCGTGTAAAAGCTTTCGACTTTGTCGGCGGACATCGTTATTATCGCGCGGGAACGTGATACGCGGCGGAAAGAACAGAGATTAATGAGATTACAGTTACTAACAAATGTTTTGACCCGTGCAGCGCGGGCGTAATTAGCGAAGTATGTAAGTACACCCCGGTTCAAAAGCGGTTTCGAGCGGAACGTTTGCTCCTCGAAGAAGATAAACTCTTGCGAGAGTCTTGTAGCGTCCCGATGCGAGGATACGGCTGTCTTTAAACTTCTCCGTTTGGACAGAAACGTAATTTGTACAATTTTAATTATTGTATTTAAATCATGGCGATTTATTCAAGCGTTAAACACAACTGAAGGATAATCGCATTTGAACACGAGTTATGTCGAGTAGGTATAACTGAAGAAACAAAGCTTTATCGACGTAGTTAAATTTTAGACAAAGATTGCGTTTTATCTATCCCGAAAGAGAATGATCAATAACAGTTAATGCTGTAAACTGTTGGACCAAACGGATTACCGTTACAATCAGCGTGTCAAACTTTTAACATTTATTTTGCGAAGAAATTTCGAAAGTCGTTACAAACTAAATTGCAGATGGAATATATTTTCTACAATTCACTTCGAAAAGTCATCGTCTTCTCCGAAACATCAACACGCTCGCAAACTTTATGAACGCGAGTGTACAACGAAAAACGAAATAGAAAGAAAGATGGCAAGAGGATGTGCGCCCGTTTTTAATTAAATACCTACTAACTAAAAGGATATCCCGACCGAACCAACATCGTTAGTTGATTAAAATTCCATTAAACGTGCAAGTTCGCAGTTCTTTCATTGTGATGCTCATTGACGCGCGCGCGAAAGGGAGACAGAGAGAAAGAGAATGAACGTACCCGGGTGCAAGTTCTGGCAAAACGCCGGAAGGCGTTGGATTCACAATTAATTGAACTTGCACGCATCGCGAACGGCGCAAGACACAATAGCCCGGCTCTATGTTACTTGATGTGTACCTTTCCGTTTGGTTGAACGTTTAATTCGATGTTGGTTCATCAAAGGAAGAAAGGGATAATTGTACAAGCAAGATTGTGAAAAGCAAATTTGCGCGCACGGCAATGGCATAAGGGTTAATGGACAGTCCGGCGAGTATTCTAACCGGCGCGCAAGTTCAACGAAAATTGGTGAGTGCAAACAGCTTACCGCTCCAGTAACATCCGTAGAGCTCGACCCGCATGCAAACCGTCCGCGTGTGATGGCTGTAGGGCAGAAAACGGATCTTGCTCGCCCACAGAGGCGGCTCCAGCTCGTGCTTGGACTCCAAATACGTGTTCGTGTTACCCTGTATTACCTGCAACCGTGGAAACCGTTGGTTAAAGATCAGGACAATTCCGCTCTAACCGTCTAACCTTTGGGTTTCACCCTTCGGTAGAGAAAGCCAGCATCTCTCTCCTCCTCCTCCTCCTATCGTTCCGCTGGTACGTTCCACATACTTTCAACTTGGATCATTAGGAACATATACGTCACTCGGAGACACGCTCCAACTTTGCTCAACTCTCGAGCAGCGTACGAAGGCAAGTTCCAACGAGTCGCCCCCCTCCCGACGACGATTCGTCAGTCGTTCAACGAGTTCCTCGGCTGTTACTCGGTCAGAGTGACTTTGCTACCCGTGTGTTTCGGCGAGCGGCGACCTATCTCGGGGTAGCGCGAAGGGGTAGGCGACAGGACGGCGACGTTTTGCGAAACGAACGGGGGAGGAGGGATCACGAGGGTGGAACGTTCTCGACGGGTCGGATCTCCCTCGTGCTCTCTGGCGCGTTTCAACGTTTCAACGCTGCGCGTATGTGACGTGACGCCAATAGAAAAAGCTATAATCGGCGCGCGTCAACGTGTCTGCGGCAAGGTCGGAGCCCCTCCTGCCTCGTTCCGCGTGCTATTCTGTCAAAGCATCCCCCCATCGACCGCGCGATGACATTTATATCGCCGGGAAGATGCGTTTCTGCACTTGGGCACATACTGGCATACCACCGTCTGACCGTGGATACCCCCCGTCGCTGGGCGGACATTGCGTTCCACCGCTTCAGACGGTGCGGGGTGGGGGGCTAAGGACTAATTTCATCCCGCATTCCACCACGTTAGGTATGACGAGGGATGGAGGGGTGGCCGAGTTGGCCGTATCGACGTGGATGGAGGGGCTCTGTTGGATCACAGAGACGCAGACAGGTCAAGGAAGACCTGTACATAGCCGAGGGAGAGATAGAGAGAGAGAGAGAGTTTGAGTTAAACGTCCATCGCCCGCATTCTCTGATCTTCGCCCAGGCAGACGACCATATTGCACAGATATCCCTCTCTCACTCTCTCTCTCTCTCTCTCCTTCCCTCTTCCATTCTATTCTCTCTGCCGTTGCGTGTATACACGTTTCCACTTCTCCGTCTTGGAACGTGCTGCAGAAGAGTGATGCAATATTGATTCCACGTTGTGGGTTTATGAATAAAATAAGCGGTTTATCTGACGTTGGCACAGGCTGGTGTGGACGGCGGCGTGCAGAAACTCCAAGGTGGAAAAGGGGTGCACTCGGGGTCCCTGGGGATCACGCGAAGTGGCGTTGCCCATGGCGAGTAGATAGCCACTGCCACGGAGAGATACTCTCGTGTGTACACCTCGGCGTACGGATACACGTGTAGGTACACAAAGGGGAGGGGGCCGCGCGGATAAATCCACGTGGACGTGTGTGCGGGCAAACCGGCTAGTTTCTTGTGTGTTGGCCAGCCAGCCAGCCAGCGTGCAACACACAGTTGCGTGACGGAGCATTTTGCGGCTGGCACGACACATTCTGCGCACGTTCCCTACCCTCTCCGCTGTCGTTCAACGTATGTACGCACACACACACACACACACACACACACACACATATACATGCACACACCGTTCCGTACCATCGGCCGGCTTCTGTCTCTTTTTCGTACGACTAAGCATCGACTTCGACTACTATCGCTATTCCCTCTCCGCTGTGTTCACCGTTGTTCGCCGCTGTTCGCCGCTGTTCGCCGTTTCTTTGTATCACCGCCGTACACACGCCGTTCGGTGTATATAACCGAGGCGGTCGCTTCTTTCGATTTGTTTGCGCGGTTATTGAAATACCTTTCCCACCTTGTTTTTGGTCGACTGTTTGCTCTCTCTGATATTGGATTACTCGGTCCGCTCGGCTCCTCCGTCTAGCGTGTTTCGAACACGTTGCCGTTGAACGTTGTTGTCGAACTGTTTTATCCCCCGTAAGAGGGGATGCTAACGTTATATAGCACGACCGCGCGTAGTTGTTAACTGGGATACGATGGAATTTCTTTGTAACCTATTTTTCTTTTTTCTTTCTTTCTCTCTCTTCTTTTTTTTTTTTCTCTCTAAATCGTCATTTTTCCTTCGTAGCGTGTATTTCAATTTCTTTGTACGGGGGTTTCTCGTATCTCTTCTATATCTGTTGCAGTTTCGAAAGGAATGGCTTATTTTCGAGCTAGCAAAGGGAATAACAGACTGAAAGCTTTGGAATAAAAATATCACGCTTGCTGAGAGTGCTTTATAATTTTAGAAGGAGTTGTAGGAATAGTGTAAATAAATTACAAGTAGAACGATACAAATCCAGAATGTACAGTGCACTATGTTTAGTACAATTAGGCAATACACACTCTCGTCTGTAGATCATCTTTGATAAAGTGAAAATGTAGTTACGATTTACGATTGCAAAAGTTGCGTTGCTATTTGTAACTTTACGATTGTTTCCTAAATTTTTCAATCTGTATAGATTTTCAAAGTATGTTTTGGACCATTGTCCGAACAGATAATGATCTATATTTCGATTTATGATTTTTAAACATTTGGTTTTGATATTCAATATGACACGACCGTGTTTTCCTTACAAACAAATTACTGCAAACGAAGAAAGGTATTTGAAGGAATCGAACTTGATGAAGCGAAGAGCACATTCTATCGTTCCTTTCTTTTAAAAATTTCTACAATTTTTATCAAACGACTGTCATGCTCTGCAGCTGACACAACACAGATATTAATTTTTCATTCGTATTTTTCCTCACGTGCACTCGTCGTAAACTATATATTTACAAAATTACACCGTATATTCATACAATGACAAAATTACCAAATAATTAAAATTCATATAAGATTGAATGAGAGAATTGTAATAATCATCCTGCTCAAAGTGAGCAAGTAGCGGGTGACTTATGGACGAGAGTGTGACTTCAGCAAATATTCTATCAACCCTGCGCGAAAGATATTTCCCGGCGTATAAAAAATACGAACGCGAGAGACGTCGAATGCGAAACGTGCCCGCCATACGTATCGACTGCTCTTTATAAATATATAATTAAGGTTTTTCAGCGTTGGGAGCGCAACCCTTAGGCTTTTTCTGCTCCGGTGCTCCGGCTGGTCCTAGCCGGGCTCGCGGGTCATCGTTTCCTTCGAGAAACTGCCACTTGGAAAGCACTCCCCAAGGTGAACCCTTACCTCTTGACCGGCGTATACCTCGCAGAATCCACCCCTCTGTCTGGGGTCGATTCTTTCTCATTTCGGGCACCCAGGGACCCGTGCCGGTGGCACGTTACACCATCACCGTTGCCACGCTCGCTCTCCACTGGCGTAGAAGCGCGCGCGTTTGTTCGCCAGGAATTTAATGAGATTGCAACGTGCGAGCAGAATTTAATTTCTCGAAATGGCTCTCCTAAATCTATCGCCCACGGCGAGGGATTCCCTTCTCAGTGTGTTCCCGATTCTCGGCCACCCTACCTCCCCCTCGCGTGACATTGAAATTGGTTGGACGATAATTTCAGAGGAGTTGACGATACGGTGCTACTGTTCGCTAACTGTTGGAAGGAGATCTTTGCTTCATCGTCGATTGGTACGTTATTGTACCTCTGTTGTAAAGATGATTTATGAAAGAACATGTGAATTGAGCTGACACGATGTCAAACAAGTGAAATTCTACTATTCGTCCCGAGAAAGTAGCAACTCTGAATTTAGCGCGCTCTATAAAATTTCTGCATTGAGTTTTTATGCATGACAATTTCCTTCTTTGTTTAATTTTATTGATTTCATTATTAATTGGGAATTTACTCTGGTAATTGACTTGTGACACGTAAAACGCACGCTCTTAAATGCACACCGTTGCGAATTGACGACATTCTACGTTGTCAAATTCCACATCTGCGATTTGAAAAGAATTCTGTATTTAAGGGTTGTCCAAATTCTGTATTTTGAATGTAAATACAGGAAAAATGATACACTAGAAAATGAATACGCTAAAAAAAATGGAATTTAAATAGAGATTCGTTTGCTTGTCAGAAATTATAACTGTAGTTGTAATTTCGATAAATGCGTGATACGATGCATAATCCGCCGTCTAATTAATACTCTATTTTGTATATACTTTTGTATTACTTCGAGCATTTTCTGTACTTTCGCAACTTTCAGCTTCGCGTGAACCCACTGACAAAATTAACTTTGGAAAGGCCAGTCGTATTTTTATTCGATCGATGTCAATTTATTCTCAAGAATAAGTTCAAACGTACATATATTCAACAATAAAATTTCACGTTTCGTTTCGCCACTTTACTTTCTTCTTTACAGAACGATTCATTGCTCTATTCATTGTAACTCTCGCGTGATAAACAGAATGAAGTATTATATGCCAAGTGTTCCCCGATTGGATAATGATTCTACGCGCGAAACCGAGTGTATGCTTGAATTTGGCTGATTTTTCACTGCACAGAGACGAATGATCAGTGATGTAAAATAAAATTTTTCTGTCTAACGCTTCAAAGATATGAGTTCAAATATATTCAGGATAGAATTGGCTCGACGGACGTGAGCTTGATAAATTTTTAAATTTAATTTTCTCGAAAATGTCTCGCGAAGCGTCTCATGGAAATATTATATTCTCAAATTGTCTTCGCAGATGGAACGAACTTACAGTTCGTTATTATAATTCGTCGCATTTTATCTTCTCAAAGAAATTATCAAAATTTCATTCTTCCTTTGCGACTCGTAGATGCTTTTGTTGCAAAGGGTATCGTTGAAATATTTCCATTTAATTTCATTTTTCACCTCCTGATCGTTTGTATCATGAATTCAGAGACACCTTGTATTTCCAAATGCTACAGACATGTGCATTTTTGTCTATTAATGAAATTAATTCTCGAATATCAACTTATTCTGAAAAATAAACTAAACGTATTTGGACAGTTGGTGTAATTCGATCAGAAGACTAATATTTCTAACTTTCACAACGAAATAACGTTCTTTGCTGTTGATACTTGTTACAACAATTGTTGCTGTTTTGCTAAATTTACTGTATCTTACGCTAAAAATACGTTTCAAATACGGAATAAATTTAATCGTTGTTCTTCTATCTCTGCAAGAAAAATTTCCATCCGTCTTTACTTATATTAAGCAACATGATCATCCATTAGCAAATATTCTTCCGAGATTCGCGAACAATGTACGTACATCTGCGCTTCTGTTTGAATTAGTACATCCGTGTAACCACTGTATAATTGTCTACACGGAGTATATTTTACACCACGTGTCCAAGTACTTACGAACGCCGGTGTACATTCAACGACAGAATTCCACCGTCACGCGTCGCTTTGCCTTCCTCCTTATCGCGCGACTCGAGTTGAAATGTCAACGAAGCAATTCACCGCCGCGTACATCCAGATTACATCCTCGTGCCGTTCGTTCCGGCGACTCGCGTGATTTCGCAGAACGAAAGGGATTGTAGAACGTATATATTTTTCCGAGGGTCGACGCCAGTGAACGGATGCACGCCGTTCTTTCGCGTACAAGCCTTCAAGCGTGGGAGGGTGAGGGGGAGGAGGAAGAGGGGAAGCGATGACTGTAAAGGGTGGATATTACTTTTCATTACCCTGGCTGCGCGAGGCCTTCGAAACGCTAGACGACCTTGCAACTCTACCTGCCATCCACTATACGTACGTACGTGTGTACAGGATCGGAAAGCACGCGTCTACGGAGAAAGAGGGAAAGCGGAGGAGGGAGGGAGCGTGCCCTTCTAATGCAATTTCCTGCTACTTTTACTTTCCCCTCTCAGTGCTTGCGTGCGTGCGTGCGTGCGTGCGTGCGTGCGTGCGTGGCACGCCAGTGCATGCGCACGGGGGCGGGGGTCAAGTGTTAAGCGCTGAGCAATTATACCTGATATCGATCTGCGTTATTGTTCGGGGTTCTCCGGTTCGCGAGTGTTTGCTCGTCCGATTCGTATTTTCTACCACTGTTGCCCTCCGTCTGACCATTATCGTTCGCATAATAGAAAATGCCCTGGCAAAACGTTTCGAGCGATTTCATCGAGGAATTAATATTCTCTCTCCGTGATCCCTTGTGAATCAAGGGCCTATACGCCTGTTTACCTTTGCGCAGGGAGATCGCCGAGAGAGGGGCGAGGCATAATGAGCGGACCGTGGATTTTTGTGTAATTTTACATCTTTGTTGGACATCCGTCGAGGGACGACCGTAGAGAACCGGTAAACGTTCGAAGCGCTTCTTTTTCTTTTGTACCTTATATATATTTTCCCGCGCGTTGCGTACTTGTTGTATTTGTAGCTTTAAATTTCCCCAAAAATACACGAACATTTTTTATAAGAGCGCAATTTCGATTCAATCAGGTAGTGACGTTGGAGGTCCGAGACTGTGACAATCTGCTTAATTGTTTTGTTTCATCTATTCTTTGAATCTTATTTAATTTTATTTCATTTATCCTCCATTTAAATATGAAGCGCAAAGTAAAAGTTGTACCAATTAAACACTGCCCAGATTCATCTAAAATTCAACATATTATTGAATGTTACTGATATTCTTGCATGCGTTAATTTGCCGTATAATTGCAAAAAAGATTCTGGATCCGGCGGACTATTGTCCTCTTTTCAATCGTCAGGTCTCGACAAAGAACGAACAAGAAATCACAGAGCGCTACAGCTAGTACAGCACTCGTACGTCTGTGACGAAGTGTTTAGAAGAAATTGTAACGAGCAGTCACGGAGGAGCAGATGACAGAAAATAAGCGTGTTTATCACGAGTTTATTACCTGCAAAGCAGATGAGACCGTAAGCCGGAGTGTACCGAGGAAGTTGATCTTGTTAATAACTCGGAGACACGAGACAATATCCGGCAAGATGTCTGCCGTCTTGTGTGCGTTTCATTCGTCATTCAAACACCACAAAATTACATCGCGGCCTCGTTGCACGAGTCGCGTCAAAGATGCGGTGTACTTTTTCTCTTTATGGACGAAAATGCGGAAAGCCTCTCGAGAACGATTGTTTAACCACCAACGAGTTTCGTTATTGCCTCCTTTCAGAAACAAGGCATCCATTTTTATCCCTTCGTTCCCCAAGTGTAACAACTACGCTTTCAAGATATGTTTGTCGTGGCATCGTCGCTGGAGCGTTCGGTTTTTACGGGCCGAGGAAATTGAATGTAAAACGTCGTATCGAGCAAGCGAACGTTAATTGAAAGCCACCGAGGATACACCGTCTTTGTCGGAAAGAAATTTGCCAAAGACTGCGTGTTGGAGTGTAAGTTTTTTTGGAATATCCATTTCTATCGCGAGAGATTTTTATGAACTCTGTTACGTGAATAACAGAACTGGCGAAATGGTCAGTGACCAATTTTATGATTGTAATTTATAATTTTATTTATGATATAAATATTTTATTAGTATTACAAAAATAAGAATATTAAAAAATATTTAAATACTCACAATACAATTAAAATTAATTTATAATTTTGTAATGTAATTTTGAAATTTCGTACATCCACGTACAATGTGTTGTTGAAGATTTGACTTGAAGTTTTTCGTAAAACGAAACCCTCTGTTTCTCGAATCGAGAATCTCGACGAAAGGTCCAAAGGCGAAGAAATGAAACTCGACCGATCCTAAAACTGAAAGCTCGTCTCGCCTCGACGAGAACGATTTATTTTCATCAGATTCGAACGAGCTGTCGATCAACTTCGACTCGGTTTCTATGGATGGGAAAACGGGTAAATGGCTCACCTACCGCGAAAGAGGATGCTCGCGGGAAAAATTCGGCCGTTCGAGCGTTCTCCACTTAAGATACGCGATTTTCAAGCATCTGTAACTTATGCCCACGATCGTTTTTGCCTATCGAGCCGGCGTATAAAGGAAATTTATTGCATCGGAACGTGTACGTCGCGTACCATGGACCGCGAACCGCTCCAACCGCCATGTTATTGGATTTTCGGTCCTCGATAGTACGATATTTTTACGAGAACGTTTTACTTACTTGCCCCCTCCCCCGTCCCGCCTCTCCAATATCACCGCCGACTACATACCCGCAGATCCACCTGATTACCTTTCGCACGAATGCAAACATCGTATTCACGATAAATCGACGCGAGACGGGGTAAATCGATGAACGTCACTTCAACCACGAATATCGTACAATCGAACGTTTCGAATACGTAATTCGATATCCGATGTCATATTGCTGGTTTGTTGGAAAGGTGGCGTATTTAAAAAAAAAAAAAAAAAAAAAAAGGGAAAAAATTCTCAATTTTCAAATATCCGTTGGGATTAATTTTCTGAAAGTACCCAACACATTCACTCGACGAAACTGTATTATCTCGATGGATTTTATTGAAAATTATTAAAAGTCGCGGTTAATAAAATCGTGGAAAAAAATATATATTTTGTTCTACTACAGATATTACACTATCGGTTTCTTAGAAGAGTTGTTATAAAATACAAGTTTTGGCATCTATCGCAATTAATCTCAATAGTCAGGTGTTTAGTAGAAAAAATTATTTGATAATTATTAAATCGTTGAAAATGAAATTACGTTGTTTAACAAAAAATATCATCACTGTGTTTCATCAAAAATCCTCGAAACCCGAAGAACCGTTAATGAAATCATAAAAGATATACACTACGCATCACCGATTGGAAAATTTAAACAAAAATCCTCCGTTTTTAAATATCTGTTGCGATTAATTCTGCAAGCAGCGCGACAATGTTTTTAATGGACAAGAATGCTTATTTCCATGTATTTTATTAAATCCGGGAAACCCAGAGATCCAGAACTGCCAATAAAATCATAAAATACATCGTATATATATCACGTCACATCGCTGGTTCGCGGGAATAATTAAACAGTGAATAATTAAAAAAAAAAAAAAACTCCTCCCTTTTTAAATATCCGTTACAATTAATTCCACAAGCACCCGAAAGTTAATTCAGAAAATAGAACGTTACGACGTCATCGTTTCGCCGAATGAAAAATTATTCAACAGGAACCACGTCGTCCCTCCGCGTTTCGTCAAAGATCCTCGAAACCCGGAGGGCCATTAATAAAATCACGAGAGACTCCAATTCTTCGTCCATCGTTAAATCGGCGATTATACTCCGGTAATTCGAGCACTTCAAAATTCCTATCCGAAACGGGTCTTCCGTCCCGCGAGCTCGTTTCTCTTAGCCGCGTCGCTTCGCCCGCAAACCGACGATCGAGTATCCACCCCCGTGTTTGCAACATCGCTGAATCGCGTTTAATTTCGAAAAACGTCGGGGCAAGCTCTTCCAGCCCGAAAATACGCGGTGGGTGAAGTACTCGCGCGAGCTCGCGCGGTTCCACTCGTCGCGGGGAATTTCACGTTCGTCGTGTAACGTCCGTGGCGGTGAAACTTTCCAGCTCGTCCGCGGTATATCCGGGCCAGCGGCCGAGGCTCTGGTTTCCGCTCAAGTGCACCTCGTTTATCCGGCCCATTAGAAACGGTTATGCCACCGGTTAGAATTAGGAACAGGATCGAGAACAGTACGTACTTGGGAATCCGAGTCAAGTACGATAACTGCGTCCCCCTTTCGTGGCATTCGAATATCACAGTTTTCGAAAGGGAAAATTCAACGAGTGCACGCGAGTGTTTCAGTGTGGTTCCTTTTACTTGCACAACGTACACGTTCCGTCCAAGTATACCTTATTCGAGCCAAGTTTCGACATTTAACTTTCGTCTGGCGAGTTTGAAATTGTTGACGATATTAATGTAAGCGAAAATGTCCCGATAAGTACACCTTGGAGTGTATTCGCAATTCGTACAAGTCAAATTCATTGTATTTCACGCAATGTATATAATTACAATTTCATAAAATACAACGAATACAACGCAACGTTTGAAATATGCTCGATTCAGTTAAAAGTCCAGTTGTGAGAAACAATAGAATTCCGTTTATATAGACTCTTGCAAAAGAAAATTATAGATCTCTCTATATATATAGAATTTGAACCAAATTTTAGTTCAATGCTTCGTTAAATCCAGTCCCCAATATCCCATTAAACGATTGAATTCACAAAAAATTATTAAGGGGAAGATGAGCAGACTCTAATTACGCAAACAAGCGAAAGCCCAACGTAATATATGTATCATTATTGTATCATTATTTTACATTACTGTGCACAACTATATTTTTATTATTATAATGATTTCAGTAAATATTTATTATACTCAAATTATATTTATAAACGTTTCGGCGATATAATTATAATATAATGCTGACATAGAAACGTATCATGATTAAAAAGCTTAGTTTTTGACTGTCCTAGAAAAAAAAAAGTCTACTCTTTCAAATCAAATAAAGTATTCGAGTTCATTCATCAAGCAGAGCTCTACTCGAATCTACTAGATCCCATCTTCAGTCAGAATAACAATCGGCCGTGACAAAGCCTCGACCCGCTGGTGGTGTTCCGTGACGCGGCCGAATTATCTCGCGGATAGCGCGTTTCGCTAATGTCCCTGGCTTCCTGTGCGTGCCATATTATAACTAACATTACACACCGGTCCGCAATATCGCGCCGAGCCCGCCACCCTTGTTCCTTTTCTTTTTTTCCTTTCCCTCCGCCGCAGTGTCCGCCCCATTTACGCGTGTACGTGCGCCACGAGCGCGGTGATTTACGCGAGACCGTGGCTTGGCCAGGCTCCGCGACTGGGAACCGACGCAACGTTGCTCGCGTGTCGACACGCACGCGTTTCGTCTCCTCACGCACCCTCCTTCGCCCCTGTACTTATCCCCTTTCCGTAATTATCGGATTTCCACACGAAATTCCCGCGTCACGGCCCGCGTAGGGTCGTACACGAAGGAAAGCTGACAGTCCGAGCTGGTTGCTATTGCGTGACACGATAATGACGAATCGAAACGATCGATGCGTCGTAGGGACACACCTGACCAGCAAGTTGTTCCATTCGTGGAAAAGTTAGAGGAGAAGAAGAAACGAGTCTCTCGTTCGAAGTTTGTAGTTTCGTTGGATCCAATCAACCTATCCGACGAATATTTGGTTAAGACTGGTCCATCTCGTTTAATTTGTTAAACCGACACAGCGGTAAAAGTTAACACCTACGACGATAAGACTGTGACGTAGCATCATATTATAAAAATTAAATATTTTTACATGGGCAACACGTGCAAGTTTCGCGGGGCGGTGAACGTGTTAACGAAACAGAATGACAAGTATACACTTGTATTCTCATTTTCGATGCAACTTTATGTTCATATTTTCATATTATCGCTGAAAGTGATGTTAGCGGGAGTAATAACCCAGAAAATTGGGCCTCTTCAGATGCAACGAAAATTAGCGATTGGTTGATTCGTGAGGGGGCGTGGCGTAGACCTCGAGTAGGAGTGGCGTTGTCTGGTACTGAGCGATCGCGTCTGTAATTTGTTTTCTATCGATTCGAATGTTTGCATATCGATAAAATTTTATGGCAAAAGGGTCGTCTTCATTTCCTAATTAAAACAGTTGCTTTTGGAGCACAAGTCGTGCAGTTTTTTTTTTATTAAAGCATTCAATCTTACTTTTAACTGCAGAACACAATGACAAACACCGAACCTAACCCGGGTGTCTGTCTACACGCCAAAAAATGTCGACTTGAATCAACCGCAATTTCCCGTAATTAATCATCGATTCTAAACTTTAAATTCACAGAAGTTGATCTATGTCTCTCTTCGGATCTGCCATCTATGCGTGCACAGACACTCGCTGAATTTAACGAAATGACGACGATGGAAACGATCGGGACGAAAACGACTCGCGTGACGCGTTTTAACCTATCGTCGAACCGCGATACCCGTTCTCGTGTTGTTCGCGAGCGACGACGTTGCCGTCGTCGGCCATCGTCGGCGCTTTTTCTTCCCCGCTGCTTTTTTCCCTTCCTCGGCAGTGGAAATTAAATGTAGTCGAGCGGAGCGCAACTTTCCGTATAAATTGTCGAGCAAAGACAGATGGCCGCGCACGCGACGCTTTTTCGTGCGCGTCGCTACCTTTACGTCGCCCACCCCCTCCCTCACCCCCCTCCTGGTTGTATACAACGTGTGCGTGGACCTCTGGTGATTAAGCGACGTTCCGAGATTCAACGCGGCGAGTTTGTCATGGTAAAATCGCCAGCGAGAAAACGCTCGTGAAAGGGGGGCATGGTAACGCGAGGGAGGTTGGCCCCCAAAGGGGGGGAGGAGGGGGCGGGGGCGGTGGCGAGATAGAGAAGAGAGCGAACAGCACGTTTCACCCCTTCTCTCGTCCCGTCCCCGGGTGTCGAGGGTCACTGTATTCTACCGAGAAGCATGATTAAGAGCCGTTTTAAAACTGCACGTGGATACACGGGGTCGCCCCTCCTTTGAGTCGCGAAACCGGGTCACTCTGATTAATTGAAGTTTTTGCGAAAAACCGGCCGGCCGGCCGCCTCTCCGCCGATCCTTTCTCTATTCCCTCCCCACCCCCACCCCCCCTTCCTCCGCATTAAAATACGGGTAATTAATGCCGCGACATCTTTCTGCGGGCCAACGTCACGGGACGATATTGTGTCCCGCTGGGAGAACCGCGATAAAAAAGATGTACAGAGAGCGTTTCGGAAAGGTTAATATTGATGAAGGGGGCCGGGACAGATGAAAGACCGCTCCGTGCAATTACGTTTGAGAACGATTTTAGGCCAGGACTTACTCTCGGCGGTTCCGTGATTTTGGTATTAAAGAGGATTTCTGGTTGTCAGGCAGCGAATTCTCGGGCATTCGCTTTGGGAAAAGTCTGACCTCTCGGCGAATGGACGAGAGATCTGATAGACGAAAATAGTTTGGTCATTGACGACAACGTTAATGTAGATGGCAACTCGTTGCCTTTCTTTTTAGACGAACTTGCCATTTATTCGTTGGTCTTGCTTTGGATCACCTCCTGTTCTTTCAACGATCTTTTTCGAAAATTTTCCACGAGAGACGCTCTTGATCGCGACCAATTTTTAGTTACTATTTCCAAAAACTGTGTACCGCTCTTAAAAGAATCTACAACGTGTTTTGTGTACAAATGTGACCGTACCTTGAAATTCAACGCAAACGCACCGAGCTAACTGATATAAAAGGATTACGCTTCAAAGGGTTAAAGATTCAAAAAAAAAAATGCGCATTGTACACGGTATTCAACAAACGAAACGAGCGTTCAAGTTTTAACGTTTGCGACAGCACGACGACACGAACAGCGGCCCCCTTGGCTCGACTGGAATTTTTACAAATGCATTTTCAATACCGTCGAAGCCTGTCCTCATTTCTACTTTGGCACGGTTTTATAAATAAAAATCGGGGAGGTCAAGCGATTATCGATCCACCGCGACCGATCTAACGTCCGCACGAACGCGGAGATTAAGAAAATCGCTCGCGTCTCCTTCCAAACTGTGACAGCGCGCCGATAGAGCCCTATCGGGGCTATCTTCGTTTCAGATCAATATTTGAGCAAGGAAACGAGTTTCTAGAGTTTCCAGAAATTGAAATTCCTTTTTTTGTTTCATTCTCCCCCTCCACCCGTCCGCCATAATCCCGCTGTAACTCTCGAATAAGTCGTTTCTAGTGGCGGATTTGCTTTTCTCTCTCTCTCTCTCTCTCTTTTTTTTTTAAATATGCTGCGACAATATTGCACACGAACCATTTGAAACATCCTGCGCGGCTAGGTGAAACATTGAACGGCGCCTGGCACCGGTTTTACATATTCGTGTAGCGGCGTGGGATTTCTTTTTTCTTTTTTTTTTGTTTTTTTTTTTTTTTGGCCAGGATGGGGAACGGCCGGTTATCAAAAGATGCAATCCCGGTTTCACGGCTTACGTTGCGCTAAATAAAATAACGAGCCAGAACGTTGGCGGTCGTTGGAAAGGGGGGGGGTGAAAAAGTGGGACAGGAAGTACGTCAGTGCTCATTAAAAACTATCGCGATGGTGGAAACGTAAAAAAGTAGAGCGACTCGCAGACGCGGGCTTCGAGTATCGGTAGAGCCGTCTATTTTTCCCCGCGATTTCTCCCTGCTCGTTTTTCGTCGATCTTTCCTGGACAACGGCAAAGATAACGGCGCTCACGCGCGAAAACGCGAGGATCCTTCGTTTCGCTGAAATTTGATTCCTTAGAAGCTCTATTTTTTGGACAAGATGGGCAACGATGTTTCCTTCCATTGCACTTTAAATGAAATTTTTCTTAAAAAAAGAAAAAAAAAAGGAAAAGGAATTGCATGTTTCTGCGAAAATGGAATTTGAGTTATTAGAAATGGGCACGTCTCAATTATTAAATATAACGAAACTTGCAAATTGTCATGTCCAATCTCCTAAAAACGAACCTAAACTCGTTTCTCTTTTACTTTTGCATCGACTGCCACCCAAATCACAAATTATCCAACATCCAGAATGACTACAATTTCACTAGAAATCAATCGAAGCTAATTCTAACCTCGTCTACTAATCACAAAAGAAATTTCCTACCACCTCTTCTATAAAGGAACATATAAACGAATAAATCACTTTACTTTCCTTTAACACTCGAATGGTCAAAACGGCCAATTCATAATTTCACCATACTGCAAATTCGAAAAGGATGTGCTTAGAAATCTGATTAATTTTTCGTAAAAGGTATCGACAAGAGCCGGCGTTCTTCGTCGTATTTCTATTCCTCGCGCTAGACTTTCACTTGAATCGAGTTTTATCAAGCGAAATCGCGGGAATTGCTTCGGAACTGACAAAAATCTCGAAGATCAAATTCGATAGATTTAATTAGCCGACTAGGTGGCTGCGATCCGTTTTGCGCGAGGGAGCGGCTCAGGTTCGTTATCGAACGCGCGCGCGCGCCGGAGAAAAGCGGGCCTACTTCTTGCCTCGGAACGCGAGCGTGCACTCGCGTTCGCAGAACCGGCAGAAAGGAGAAGCTTGTTGGCGCCCGGAGCCTTAATTACCCCTGGCGGTCTTTTGAAGCAGGTCTCGCTACCGTCTTTGGCTCCGTGACAATTATTATTACGCGGTACAACTTGCGCGGTCGCGTGCACAAACAGCCACGAGGACATTCCTGCCTTTCTACATCCGCCTACCCCCGCCCCCGCCCCGTTCGCTGTCGTGGTAACCTATGCGCACGAAACGCGGATGGCACCGCGCTGAAAACTTGAGGCTTCCACCGCGGTGGCGAGAGCGCTCTTTTCTCTCCCTTCTATGGGTAATTTCGCAGAAATATTCGAGAAATTCCGACTGGCTGAACCGTAAAAAAAGAAAAAAAAAAAAAAAGAAACTGAAGAAATTCGGCTCTCGTCGACGAGAGTGAAAGAGTTTGTCGTAACAAACAAGCAATCCGCTCGTCCGCTTTGCAGAAAGCTGGATTACAATTTTTAGCCAAGGTGAAACGTGGTTTTTCTTTTGTGCGAAATGGTTAGTTACGAGGACAAAGAATTGTCGATATTTTAAATTGTTGGGTAAGCTTCGTGAAGAAGATTGTACAGTAATCTGCTTCGAGGGGTTTCGTTCCTACTACGTGCATTATAATCACTTACTAGATACACAATGAAACAGTGTAGTTATTAGAGATTCAGAAACTGACTTTTCGTTGTGTCACAATTACTTATATTGATTAATTCAATTAATCTTTTGCCGTTTCTGTAAATTTGACGTGAAAGGGCAAATAAGGGTTGAAAAGAAATATTAAATATCTGGTCCATCGTTTAAAATCGTCAAACTACGAAAAATCTTACATAGACGTCTGAATACTGATAATTCGTCAAAGACACCTAAATCGAGAAAGTACCGTGATACGATAACACGCGTCCTAAATTTAACAAAAATGACTCTTTGGAAAGTTGGACGCGATGTTCTCCAACGTCCGGCTTGCCTCCGCTGTCTTCTTGCTCCATCGAAAATGGTTTAAGTGGAGCTTCCTTCTACAAACTGACTGCAAGGAAGATTACTTAAAAAAAGAAAAAAAAAAAAAGAAAAAGAAAGAAGAGCGGAATTCAAAAACCATCAGAATGTCGGGAAAAGGTAGTAAATCACGGTGCACGTTTGCAAGAAACTTGCCAACCGATCATCTGTTTCTTACTTGCCGAGAATCCACTCCGAGGAGGGAAATTAGTGTTCGATTACGCAGAGTGTTACTCGACTGTCAGATGTTCAACCGGTTGTAATCGTTCAATTTACAAGCGACGAGGATCCCGTCGAGGCCGATAATTGGGGCAGCGTGGTCGCGAATCAGTGAATAATCATGAGGCTGAGAGAGGAGTCTTTGCATGAAATCATAAAGCGAAAGACTGCACACGTTAAGGAAGGCGTCGCGTCCTCCCCAATTTCTGCATTAGCGTCACGAGTGGTCCATCAATATTAACGAAGCAGTAACTGGACAGCAGATGGTCAATATAAAGATGACCGATTTACTAAAAAGAAGCAAAGAAAGAGAGAAAGACGAGCTTCCTCTCTCCACCGGGAAGTTCGACGAGAAAATTTACACTTCTGGGCTACGAGGCAAGTATTTTATCACTGAAAGTGATTTTTAGCCCCAGAAAATCGGGCCTCTTCAGGTGCAACGCTGATGCAACGAAAATTAGCGATTGGTTGATTTGGGTCACGTGATTCGCGAGGGGGCGTAGACCTCGAGTAGGAGTGGCGTTGTTTAATACTGAGCGATCGCGCCTGTAATTTGTTTTCTATCGATTCAAATGTTTGCATATCAATAAAATTTAAATTATGGCAAGAAACAGTTGCTTCTGGGCCTTTCAGTGAGACGAATCGTACTGGGGTACAAGTCGCGCAGTTTTTTTATTCTTTGTTCTTCTACGATGATCAATCTTGTGGCGCCTAGTAGCCTATTCGCATTTAATGACGATATCGGCGAGTAATTCAACGTCCCGAAGTATTTCTTCGAGCCTCGACGCTCCGCTGATAGCTTCGATAAATCGCAGTTTCGCCCCACGCCGCGTCGTGTGTCCTCGTCGTGGTCTTCCTTTTCGCTTCGTTTCTTATCTCCCCTGGAAATATCCGATCGGGATTATCGGGTACGGTGAGTTTTGTTGGGAGCTATAATCGTTGGAAAAGCAGCGCGTTTCACCGATGGAGGCTATAAATCACGAGGTGGAGCGGAGCTCGCAACGAAGCGGAGTTCAGACCGTTGTACGTGCAACGTTCAGCGCTAATTTCTATCGGTTCGCTAGGCGAAGGAACGATCCATGGTTCAGGCGTGCCTCGAGAGCAGTCTGGCGATCGTTATCGGCGTCGAAATTAGACTTTACACGAAATCACGAAGTAGAACACGCGACGTGGAACCACGATGGCTCGCGCAGCAGACCGCAGCAGTCTCCTGGCGCGGTTTGATCCTTGGCTCCTTCGGTCCATCAATATTAATAAGATACCAACCGGACAGCAGAGATACAGGGAGGGACAGATCGTTGCCAATTTGTCTGGCTGGTTTTTTTTTTTCCTTTATCGCGCATTTCTCGTCGGACGTATAAGTTGCTCGTATTCGAACACTCGTGACGAATTTTTTCATGAATAGTCGTTTATGAAGTCGAGAGTCATTTGACATCAATTTGAAAATGTACAGGCGCAGCAATAACGAGACATTTCTCGAAAATATACATTCAGTATGAAATTAGTACAACGTAGTACAGGTAACAAAGTTGATTTCGTCGAATGTTAAGATTTACAACGGAACGTTTAAATACACATGTTTTGTAATTTCTATAAAAATATAATTTTTGGATCATATTTCAAATTTGATCAATACAATCGCGTTAATCGAGTCAGGGTCAATCAAGTCTCGAAATGTCTCGCACGATGCGTATTCCCATGTTCAAAAGTTCTTACAAATCTGTCCAAATACAGACAAACATTTTATACAGACAGAATGTATTTTTACCAGTCTGAAAATGTATACAAAAGTTAAAAGATGCCAGTTAGATGGACTGTCGACGATTTATCGATATAACGGATTGTGAATTTTCACGAGTAAAATATACCAAGTTAAAAAATTAGAAATTAATATAACGCTTAAATATGTCATTGGCGGTATCGCGAAAACGAAGCCATTGTCCTGTTCTTGCATTAATAGCCGTCACGTCACGTCACGTACGAAATTGCGCCCCGGGAGGTTTAAAGTGTCGTAAATAATAGCCACGCTGACGAAGTACATGAACGCTGAAAACGAGCCAAAGAACGATAAGTTTGGTAAAAACGTATATCGCGTCGCCCTTGGCGTGGCTCCTTACGAGTCTCTTATTGCTGGTTTGTACGTTGCTATCTTAAACCGGTACTTGTCGAAACAGCCCCGGTATATTGTCCGCCGTGCTACTCCCATCCCCATGCTCCAAGTGCTCTCAATTCTTCGACAAGTTGTTTAGTCGCACGGTTAATTTATCTGGAAACTTGTTGCGATACTGATACGTTTTCTCGGAACCTTTTTGATCGTTCTATTACCAGGATATTGAGATTTGCCGAGGGTTGTAACCTGAGAATTTTCCTTGCTTTATATTCTAATAAATAATTGCTCAATATTCTAATAAGGTATTAAACAATTTTAATAAATTTATGTTCTAATCAAAAGATGGTGTTTTAATAATACCAAAGTGTTTTGTCTTTGACCAAAGTAATACTTTTGTAATTTTTTGACAAACGAGCGAAGGACTAATAGTTAGAATTATAAAGTTTGCAGATTTATAACGTCTGTCATATTTAAAACTAGATATGTAAAACTAATAATTAATAGATAACTAGATATATAAAACTAATATTTAAAACTCGTCCCAAGGCACATGTGCCTCTTTTTCTTTTTTTATGATGACTGATATTATTTTACTTGGTACTTGATTTATGCTGTTCCATCGAAAAATTACAAAATTATAAAGACAAATTGATTTTGGCTCTTGCAATTATGATATATTTTTCATGGAAATGATACCACATCTTGAAAGAACGAACAGAAATATGATATTCAGGAAATTGGTCGAGTTAATTAATCTTCTCGGTTAACAGGTGAATAAAACTAAAAAAATATTTCAGATTTTAATTTTTAATTTCAATTTTAATTTTAATTTTAATTCTTAAATAATATTCAATTTTTGCAAAGGGAAATACGAAGAATTGCATGACCAGAGATTCAACGTATGGACCAACGTATGAATTAGGCGGTGTCTCAAATAATAGTTTTGACGTTAAAAAAATTACACGAACCGAACGTGGAAAAAACCGAAGCGCTTCTTTCTAAAATCACACACAAACACACAGATCGTGTTTTACACGTACTTTTCAATACTATTGAAAACAAACATCGACACCTTGTACAAAAAAATACGAATGAAAACACAAAAAATATACGCGAGGAAGAGGGGAAAAAAAAAAACAGTTTCTATCCATCTGAATATTCAACAAAAAAAAAAAAAAAAAAAAAAAACCAAAAATGCGTCGTTATAAATCGGCAAAATTACCAACCATCGCAGTCGATTTTGTCCGCTGGAGCAAGTCTCGCTCGGTGAATTCACGGGGAGAAAAATCAAAGATCCGCAGCCTTTCGCGAAGTTCCGTATAATTCAGAAGCCGGTAGTACGCGAAACTCGGCGGCACAAAGACCGCAAGGCTCCGGCTTCGGGACGGTGGCCTCGACAAAGTGGCGCATCGTCGGTACGAAATTAGCTTACGGATTCGCGATAAGCTGCTTACGTTTCGAGCGGGATAATCCTTCCTGCCTGGCCTTCGATTCTTGATCATAGGCCGCCGGCGCTCGCCTACGCCGACTGCGAGATTCTGCGCCTCAAGAGCGCAACCGGGAATAACAACAATCACGCCGCCTCCATCACCGCGGAATTATTATTATTTCAGGCCAATGACCAGCCTCCTGCCAATTTCGGTTTCGGCTATTCCGAGCGCAGCTGCTGCTGCTGCGAGAGCAGATGCGAGAATCGTTCATAAATCACGATATCGCGAGCTGTTTTTATCAATGCCGCGGCTGCGCGTGCAAAGTACGCTCGTTCGCGACCCCCATTGACTCCGGCGAAATGCCACATTGATCGCGACCGCTCGATGAAAGGAAGAAATTCGGAGCCTTGAGGCTAGAGATCGAGACTCGTTGGCGAACGAATTTTTAACAACTCGCGCGAGTTGTTTGCGACTTTTATAGCAAGACAAAATTTGCTAGCAATAGTCCGCCAATTAATGAGGAAAGTTCAATATTTAACGCAAAAGATTTAAGCACTGGAAATTAAATGAGTATAAAGAGTATTTTCTTTTGTAACAAACGATATAGTTCAATACGATATACAATATTCATTTTATTCTGATGAATATAATTGAGTAGAAACGAATCACGAATTGAAAGTGAATCAGATGTAAGATCATGCAAATAAGAGCCTAGACAACCTACATGTTCACGTCATTTTACTTTTCGAAGGAAAATAAAGTTTCAATAAGAGCCTAGACAACCTACATGTTCACGTCATTTTACTTTTCGATTGAAAATAAAGTTTCTGTCTCTGAGAAATCGATATTGGCACGCAATCCCGAAGAATTATAGAACAGACAATTGACGAACATTGTAAAATTAATTATTTTTAATTTTTAATAACACTGTTTATATAATATGGAGCTCCGTTCGAACACTAGCAGACTCTTGTATTTTACACAATGAATTTTCAAAATATTATCAAAAAAAAAAAATAGTGAAATATCCTACTCTTTCTCTTCTTCGCGGTGGCAAGTAATTTCATCTTTAAAAGCAGCTACGCGATCTCTCTACAATGTTCCGTCACTTCAATTTGTTCGCAATCGCGGAATACTTCGCACCGCGAACTCGATCCATCTCGCGTACATATTACTCAGCTAGTTCGCGAATTTAAACGGCGGAATCTACGCCGATCTACGGTGCAAGTCCGAGAAAGTCTGAGAGTGGTATATGGAAACTAGACGACTCGGTGTCGGTAAATTAGTTAATGGAGTTTCCGGAAGATAA
>KQ435959.1:206971-218196 GCA_001276565.1 Melipona quadrifasciata | reverse complement strand
GGTGCAGGTGACGCGGCGCCGTTGTCTTCGTAAAACGTTTACGAAGCCGAGGCTCGATCTTCCACCAGCGGGGGCTGGGCCAAAAGCTTTCGCAATTATTATTCCATCGACGAAGGAGGTCCGTTTTACGATCGGTATCGCCCCCCGCACACGACGCGTGTACGCGTGTACGTGTGCGCCGGTGAGCGAAGCTACCTGCTGTTTATATCCGCTCACCGCGGATAGGGCGCTTGTGTAGGTACGCAGACAGGCGGACGCGAACGAAGGTAAGAGGCCCGGTTAAGCCGACGGTGTAAGCCGCGACGGCTCCCCGTGATATCCTAGTTCGACGTCGAATCTCTTCGTTTGCATAGCAATGAGTTTATGCAGATTAATACACGCGGTACGTCTACGCGTCTACAACGCGTCTCGTGGGGATGTAAAGCACCGGTACCTACACACGATCCGCGAGCGCGCATGCATATTTTATTGGCGGCGCCCGGCCGCTTAAGGATTCCCGATCGCATAAACCCAGCACGCGCATCGCGAACCTACCACCCGCGATTTGTCTCCCTCTCGCCGTTCCATTAGTTATAATCCACGGCTCCAAGACTTTATCAAACAATGGCCCGGGTCTGTCCGCTTGTCTCTCTCTCTCTATCTCTCTCTGGGATCTGATATAAGCTCGCCCGGTCTACAAGCTGTTTAGTGAATGATAGCAGCCCGATATACCATCGCCGGGGATATATATATATATATATACGTATCGATTCGTTTTATCTCTTAGTGCTTATTTTTTTTTCTCTCTTCTTTTTTTGTTCCGGTTGATCCGGTGTTGCGCTCTGCCATTCGTTGCGTTGCTCTGCGGGTTTAGGATTTATCGGGGGGAGATTTAATGTCGCGTTTCGTTTAGAACACGCCGTGTTTCCTTCTAATTGATTTCGTTTTACGGGCACCGGATTTTGAGGGGGAGGGGGGGGGGGATGGCGCGCTTGCCGAGAAGGAGAACAAACTTGATCGTTAAACAGAGATAGACACACGTGCGGGCGAGATTAGGTCAGTATTCTTTGAATTATTTGCAACATCGTATTTCTATAAAGTTTCGATGGAGATCAACGTTTCAATTTGTGACAAAAGTAATTATATTTAATTAGTACTGCCTGTCTTGCGTATCGCAAAAAATATTTCAATAAAACAACCGCAGGAAAAGATGCATAAAATATCTTCCAGTATCGTCAAACCTACCCTAATTGAGATAATTCTTCGATTCATAGATTTAAAAAAGAAAAACACTCTAACGGTGTTTCATTTCAAGTATTTTCAAATTTAAAAACAACCGACAATTCGTATAACTTTGGAATTTAATCGAAATAATCATTTTACCCGAAGAACGGTATCCCGGAGCGACGGAAGAGCAATTAGACGATTAGCACTGAGGAGAGTTAGCACTAAATTGGGGTGGTTATTGTAATCAAGCCTCTACACAGTTCGCTTTGTTTGCACCGGTGACCACTTTGTGTTGCAAAAGCTGCAGACTCGTGTTTGCGTCTTGACTAACACGTTCTAATTGTAAGTGCCACGGTTGTTTACAACCTGTCCAACCTCCCTTTTCAAATTAAACATCCGTCCTGCTCCTTGGCTGAATCGCTCCTCGCGTGTGATTCGCGTCTCTACAGACGTGACATCGTCGTTCGTACCTTTTTCGAATGTCTACTATTGAATTCGTTGTTATAAATTACAGTTCGTATCGTTGTGGCGTAATATGGTCATAGTCGAAACACTTCGCGAGACGACTTTTGTCATTTCTAATCGGGAAAAGGAGATTTATTTCTCGAAGTGAAATTCCACTTATGCTTCAAATTGTTAATCGCAACAAAATATAACACGTACTTATTATGGCTTGTATTATTTAGTCAAGACGGCTTTTATTTCTAACTATGAAACATTCGAAGTCTCAATGGATCTTAATTTCAGCGGTGTATGCATGTAAATATACATAAGTGGAATATCTGTATGTAAATATACGTAAGTGGAATATATATGTACGTAAGTAGAAATTCACACGTGGCTTTTATACAAGGTAATTCCATAATTTCTCGTATAATTACACGTAGTAAGTTCCAATATTCCAACATTTCAAATATTTATCTTTATAAGTTAGAATTTTGCAAATTCTCTATGCCTCTTTTGACTTATTCCCTGTGCAAATTCTTCATTCACTTCTATCTTTGAGGATCATAGAATTTGCATTGCTAAACTAATTTTTCCTTTCGAAACTATACAATTTTCAAACTATCAAATTTTAGCTTATTTGTAACGACAAAGAGAAGCAATATTTATAGTTTTTAATAAATATACACATACTTCATTCGAGTGTCACTTTTTTAAATTGCAGAAAACTTTTTACAGCAGAAAACTTTTTACTTTCAACCAAATTATTTCTACTACCCTGCACAAGTATCTGAATAATTTTGAATTGTTGCAAATATACGACTCAAATGAATCCGTTCAATTTAATTATTACATATAGTTGATAGAATAGCTAATGTCAATTAGTACAGATAAAAGAGGAATAATTGAAGGTGGTTGAACGTTGATTTGTTAATTACCGTTATATTAATTTACTAATTTAATTATCTATAACTATAATTTATTAATACAGTAATTATTACTAATTATCTGTTAAATATCGAGATACCAAAAGTATCGAAATGTATGCCTTTAGTCATGTTCAAAAAGTTTGTACGATTTTTATGAAGAGTCGCTAGATTAAATTTAGCAGAGCAAGACGACTGCTTGAAATTGCCAAAAATCTGAAAGTTTAATACCGAACGAACATGGAACAAATTAAAGATGCATCTATCTTTATCGTATCGTAATTATTCTTAAACCTAATAACCAATTGTTTTATCTTTATTCTAGTATTCTAGTATGGACTCAACGCCAAGACAAAGGAACATTCGTCGATGGTAACTATCGAAAACGAAACAAGATTACCAACCTTTTTGATGGAATTCCCCTAGAGATCCAATTATTATTTCATCATAACGAAAGCCTTGCAGACTATCTTTTCCAAACTATCGCCACGTTTCGAGATATTTTGCCCAGATACGCGACGAATTAAATTCGTATATGTGTGCGTGCGTGCGTGTGTATGTGTGTGTGTGTGTTTGTGTAAAATCCGTATATATATATAAATATATATATAAAATCCGTATATATATATACACACATATGTACGAAAGGTGTGACTCTCCCAGAAAGAGAGCGTCGATTTTCTCTTTCGCGAGACCCAATGCATAAAGAAACGCGATGAAATACGGGTCTCGCGCTTATCGAGACCCCCATTGTCCGCAATTAAACGCACAACCGCCCGCGCAGCGGCTATTTCACTGCACCCGGGCGTTAAAACGTAATCGATGTCGCGATAACATCGGCGAGGTTCGCGTCACGGATAGATTTCGCGGTGAAAAAGAAGTCGTCGCCGGTGGATCGCCGTGTTGACCTTAATTACCGATCGAGAAAAGCGAGCGCGACGCTGGCGAAGGGGAGAAAAATGGCAAGGAACAGGGAGGAGAAACGCGGGTGTGTTATCGAAAATCGGCGAAAATGGGCAAAATTGATATAAACGGCACAAAATTCGAATCGTGAAAATTATTTCTGTCGGCGATACGACGTAAACTCAAGTGCGTTTTTTTAAGTATTTGAGTGGGGGGCGGGGGGATATCTCGCAATGATTATTTTCTCAAGAAATAGTAATTTGTAATTACTTTTCGTTAACTTGTGAACTTTCATCAGCCGATGCTGTTATTCAGAGTTCAGAATTCATGTCGAATTTAATTTCATACTTTCTGAAAAGTCATCAAGCAAGATACGGAGGAATTTCGCCCTGCCCCCCTTCTAATGCAACAAGATATATTATCGCACGGGGGGCAGGGCGAAATTCCTAGGATAAGCCCTGGAGACAGAGGGAGGGGAAAAAGAAACAAGCTGGTGGAAAAGCGATGCTTATCCGGCGCGGAAATATGCGTACACGTCGGGAGAGAAGGGAGAAATACGAGCACACGTTGCGTGGAGCATGTTCGGACGGAACGTTAATGTCAGTTAATTATCTGTAAAACGCCTGAGGCGGAGGATTCGTTTCCGAAGTGGCGTGCATGTAACGCGTGGGCGCAGCCCGTGTGTTTTCTGGAATCACGACGCCCGTACGAGAATCTCTCGTTGTCGATTTTCGGCCTGGTGGAAAAAAAAAGAACGCGGCTCGTTTATGGTTCGTTCGCTCGATGCAACGAGAGCGGGAAATAGGGGGAGAGATTGCGCGTTTCGTCAGAAAATCAACTGTTCAGAATCCAGATTCCATACACAACCCGCTCAACAATCTAGAGCACGTTAAAATACCAAAAGAAAATAATATTCTCAATCGAAAGAGATAAAATTTCTTAAATAAGCACGAGTAGTTTACTTAATCGCGTTTACGTCTGAAATATGTGTAATTACAATATATTTCTCTCTCGCACAGAATCATACGAAAAAGTTAATTTCGTTTGAATAGAAAGTATGTAGTCGGTGCTCCAAATTTCTGAGCCGGAGTACATCAAGCACTGGGAAAAAATTCGTCTGGATTTTTGAAATGTATATTTCACATTTACGCGCTTTACAGAAATATATTTTCGTAGAGTGTATTTTACAGAAACATAGTTTCCGGTCGTTCATTTGTGATTTATAAAGGTACTTGTGCACTTGGACGCGTCTTTCTCATGTGTTTGAACGTATAATATTTACATTGTTCTTTATCTTCGACAACAGGGGTGCCACAAAGGTTCATCCTCTGCTACACGTGATTCATTGTCTTGATTAAACCGTTTAAACCATTTTTTCGCTAATAGAACCTCCTCCATGCGCGGTGTGAATTTGTCTTGCTACGTACCTCGAGTTTAAAAACATGTAGAATACAAAAGCCTGAACGTTTAACTTTTCCATCTTTCATTGTAGACAGTAAAGTATTGAAAGTTACTAGAAGGTTACTAGATATTAGAAATCCTCTAATTTCAATTTTAATTTTAAGTTAATTAGCATTACATTTGCAAATTATCAACTTTTCACGATACCTGATATATATAGGCACGTTCTGGTTATGTTTTACGATGGAAGAACTTTTTACTCGGTAATTAAAACAACTCCTCTATGTTCGTATTTTTCAATCTGTCTCTTCCCAGACCTCGCCCCTCCCTTGTCGTTTCCTTTCGGGTTTCGAGAGAAATATAAAGGGGACGAAGGAGAGCGCGACGAGCGATATTGGAATTGTTCACATAGCAATCGACGGCAATTTTTCACGTTTTTTATCGGTGGTATTTCATCGCTACCGTGTCGGCCTTTCGACGAGGGAATTTAACAACGAGCAAAAAGCATCGACGGATCACGGCAAGTTTGCGGTACGATCCTTCGCGTGATCCCCGTGTCCTGTTCGACGGCACGCTCCCGCGATTCCACGTGCGTTTCCCACCGAAAATTCGCGCGTGCCCGAAACGAAAGTCTCGCCCGTCCGGCTTTCTTCCTTCGCGTCGGCTCGCTCCGATCGATGCGCGCTCGCGCTCCTTTCAAATATTTGCCCACCAAACACGCCGGCCGCTCGTCCGTGGCGCGAGACGAAAACTCGCGAACCGCGACGATCGTAAATACGATCGAACAGAAGGGGGATCTCGGTTTCTAACGACGTTCTTCGACGATTGGATTTTCCGCTCGTCCAAAGGCGTAATTCTCCGCAAACGCTTCGTATCGATACGGAACACGCACGTGTTTCTGTTCTCGGTAGATTTTTGTTTCGCTACTGTTTCATTCATGAGAGGTCCATTTTGTCACTAGGAAAGAGAAAGAGAAGTCAATGATCGACAGATGTTGGAAAAGTGACGTGTACAGTTCTTGTAGCCCTTTTTTAAGAGAAACGTCACAAAACCCATGATATTCAAGGTTGAGAAAGATTGTGCTTTCGACTTGTAGATCGTACGATTCGTCTCACTGAAAGGCCCAGAAGCAACTGTTCTGACTCAGGAAACAAAGACCTTTTTGCCATAAAATTTTATCGATACGCAAACATTTGAATCGATAGAAAACAAATTAGAGGCGCGATCGCTCAATACCAGACAACGCCACTCCTACTCGAGGTCTACGCCACGCCCCCTCGCGAATCACGTGACCCAAATCAACCAATCGCTAATTTTCGTTGCATCAGCGTTGCATCTGAAGAGGCCCGATTTTCTGGCTTACCCCCGCTAGAAAACATTCCGTGCGAGAAATTACGTGCATGAAATTTGCTGCGCTGGCAAACGTAATGTCGAGAAATGTACATTGTGGTATTTTGCGCGTTCGTGAATCACCTTTATGCGTCACGCGTAAACGCGTAAAAATCCGCGCAGTCTTGTAAATGACATCTGCGTGATTGAACGTCGATGATAAGTCGCGCGGCTTGTAGCGGGTAAGGTACGAACGTCGGAGCCAATGAAGGATACGCGTATCCAGCAAGACGGCTGGAAATATTTCACGGTACATCTCTTTAGTCCGGCGATCGGTAAAAATTCTCCTTTCGTCAGCATTGTTACGGAAAATCAGTGTGCATTTTTCACGAGTCGGCGCACAATAGGAAGGGAAACGCCGAGGCATCCGAAGCCGCCTCCCATTGTGATTTTTCCATCCGCGCTTCTTCCTTTTTGCGAAACTCCATCCATTTGTTCGCGGGGGAATCGAAGTTTGCGGATGTTTCGCAGCCATTTCGGACCGAATGCTACAGGTACCATTCTGATAAATGGAACGTCGGCCGGCCTGCACATACAACGCTATAAATCTAAACGTCGCGATACACGGTTCTCGAATAAAGCCCTCCATAATTCCATGGTATCTTATCCCGGCGATGTCTGTCGATGCGAAACGATGAACAGTCGGTGGCATACTTTCACCGTTACGTTTCGCCACGTAACGTCGGCGTCTTCAAGCGAAATTTCCTATAAGCTATCGGCCGTCGCTGTGCACCAAAGATCTTTCGATTAGGCGAAATCACGTTTCTGTTTTAAATTCGTCGGTCAACGCTGCAACTACCAAAGTGACTAATTTAAATTCGAACTTAATCGATATGACCGATTTATAACTTTCTATGGAAATTTTACAGATTTATAGATTTATAAAAATCTATAAATGTAAATTAATTTACAGATATTTTTATATTTATGGATCTTTTATATTTTTAGATATTTTTATATTTACAGAAATTTTGTAGATTTGTCACAGTGTATTTTTAAACACTGTGATTTTTAACAAAATTTCAAATAAATTTTAATACATTAACTTTTCGTCGTACTCTGCACTGTAATTTCTTTCCTACGAACATTATACTTTCTAATGTTAAAAGTTCTAATGTCTGTCGAATAAATACGGTCTGTATTATCCGCTAAAATTAAAAATAGAATCAAGTACCGTATAGTAGTACCAAGTATGAAAGAACTTTTGTTGGCTGAATCCACTTACTCGAACCTCTTATAAAAATCACTAGTAAAATGGTAAGTCAGTCGACTCGAATTACACAAGCTATTTGCCTCACGACCAATTTATACAATTTATATAATTCTGTCGCAGAATTTCACTTTAACGTCCATTTCGTCAAATGTCACAAATAATTTATTATTAATTCTGCTAGATGCTTGAATGCAAAGGTGCCGATCGGACAAGAATTCTATCCCTTCTTTCCACTCTCTTTTCGCCCGTTCGTGGAAACTATTTTGTGTTAATGGTGTTTTCAGGCAAACGAAAATAACGGTAGCTGAAAAGCACTCCGCCGGTGTTAATTGTAATTCAATTTCCTCTCGACGAGGCTGAAGCCCCGCGGACCACGATGGAATTGCAGTGAAAACGTCTACGGGGCTCATTGGCGTGGTTAGTCGCTGCAAAACCATAAAAGGGTCCTCTTCTTCGCGACGAATGTCGTCTAGCTCTTTTCTAGCAGCACTCAAAAGAAAGATAGAAAAAGAGAGAGGGAACGTTGAGTGGTGCCGCGTTGAAGAACAACGTCTTTATACAAGTCAAAGTCGTGAGTACGTACTCAAGCGTATGGTTGCTGAGCAGGAAGCTGCACTTGTACCCTAGTTAGGTGCTCGCCGAGGAACTGACCGTATTTTTCACGAAGCCTTCACGTATCGTGTCATTGGCTCTTATTTATCTTACATACGCTGACGACAGTCGCTTTAACATTGATTTCGTTGCCACTAGATCGCTGATGTCTTTGCCTCTAATTTTATTTCCAATTGCACGATCGACGCTTTGCGCTCCAGTACAAAGTATGATAAGAATTACGCGTGGAAGCTTTAAAATAACTATTCATCGCTGACAGATGGAAAAAGGAAGGTATTCCGAAGAGTTTGAATTTGTCGACAGTGAGGATGACTTTCATTTTGATTTTAGTATATGAAAATCATTTAATTGTATGTTGGATCAGTGACCATAGCGAGAAATTGGTATCAAGAGAGAAATGAAAAATTGTAATTTTCCAAGGGGGCGATTCAAATTTATTTTTCGTAATAAAAATTAAGATGAAACAAACGTGTAATGACATTTGTAGATAATATTTTTTAACGCGGATAATATTTGTAACAACGTTGATAATATTTTTTAATTACTGGTAGGTCATATTACGAAATTAGCTGGAGTGCAGAGGGTTAAAGAAACGGCAAGACACGAAGAAAAGAGAGATTTCCTTCGTTTTGTTAAATATTAGTAAGTACTTCGCTTTGTGCACTCCGTACACTTTTACGTATTATTCCTGTTTCGTGCATTTTTGCACGCGTAACTCCACCTTAATTTAATTCTCCTAATTTTAATTTAAGTTTAAGTGTATCACAATGTAATCTACTTGTAGCGCGGCGAGATCGTAAATTAAACTAACGAGCGGAGAAACCGACTAGTGTCGGTAATAGACGTACTTGCGCTGCATTCTGTCATTTTATTATTATTTTATTATTATTATTTTATTATTTATAGCGAAGAAACCGACTAGTGTCGGTAATAGACGTACTTGCGCTGCATTCTGTCATTTTATTACACGCAATAAAATAAACTGCGAGTGTTTTTTCTTGATTTCAAAGTTAATATTTTCCCAAAGTTACTTGCTCTCGCGAATAAGCCCATCTTAATCGAGAACCTCTCGCGTCTCTTCTTTCGAATCAGTGGATTTACGCTTCTCTTCAAGAAAATAAAAAAGAAACGTCTCGAAAACTCCGTTCTGCAGTAAAGTATTTTCTTAATCCTTTCAATGTCCGAACGCGACAAGTTTTCACTTCGCTGGAAATTATTTATTCGTCTCTCGAAATGTCTCTTCTACTTCGCAATGTCGCAACCGTCACTTGAAGCTGGAGTTTTATCGTTTTTTGTTTTCGAACCTTGCGTCGGTAGTTTGGCTCTTCGCACGGGGCGAATCTTTTCGTCGGCACCGAAAGGGTTAAATGATGACCCGGTTACCTCCGGCGCCGCGCGCCCTGTCGCGGCATCGCGAATAGGTGCGAAGGAAAATAACAAATGGCGGCCGGTGACGATGATTAATAATTCAATATCGCAGCGAATATTTCAAGCTAATGATTACGAGGGCAGCGTGAGGTTCAAAGGAGATGCTGCAAAGCGACGGTGGAGAGTCAATTAAGAAACCGGCGGCGAGCGTTGCGGCGCGGCCGCGTGCCTCGCGTCTTCCCGTTATAAATAGTTTTTAACGTGAAACTCGGCACGCTGTGCGTTTGCGTGTATCGGCGTGTGTACCGGTGCGACTATAAACGCCGCGCGGATTCCACGAAACACGTTCCGCTGGTTCAACACACTCTCGAAACACTCGAGAACGCCTCAACGGCGTGCGTTTGGCATCGCAGGTGAGGAGAACAATGGCGTCGGATGATCCGGCAGTTTGCTGGCCATTGAAGCAAGGGAGACAGAGAGAGAGGGGGGGAGGGATTGTAATCAGCACTTAAACCGAGCACTTTCTCAACAAGACAAGAAAGTGGCTGAAAGTATGTTCCTCATTGTGCCGGTAAATGATTTTATTTGACCCACGGATTACCTCCGCCGCGCGGAGAAAAGGCGCGCGCAAACACTCGAAGGAGCTGTTTGGTCGCGGCAGCCATCAATGTCCATTATTCTCGGAGGAAGGAACACCGACTCGTCTTGAAGACCGTCGTGTGAAACGGACACCAACGACTGGACGTTGTCTCTCCGACCGAGCAAGACAAGGAGAAAGAACGAACGAACGAATCAGGCAGATTCGATAGTTCAGAATCGATACAACTGACTGTTTGAAGAGTCTCGGAAAAGGTGTTTCAGGTGTTATTTCGTGGGCCAGTACACAACAATGCGATATTTGCATAACTATTCGACTTGGCTGCGTGTCCCGGTGACATCGGTATTTGTTCATCTGTTCCCTAATCTCGCGTCCAAGCGCGATCGTTAGTCTTCTTCAAGAAGCACGTCGTCGTCCAAGAGAGGCGACAACCGGTGCTGAGTCATTCGGCCGACGCAGTGAAAAAGCGGAGGCCAAGCGCAATCGGGGTTGAGCCATTTCCAAACGGTAACTCTCCTCGATCCAGCTGGATCGTGCTCTCTGGACTCTGGAGCGTCAGAGTCGTTGGATTAAATCTCCGATCGTACGTCAACGGTCGGTACTTCACCGCTACGAAGGCCAACGTTGCGTGAAAATAATTTCTCATTTGCCACTAATTTTTTTTCTATCAAATTCTACTCTTTAATCTCGAATCGTTGATGCTCGAATCACTGAACAAAAAGACAGTTGCAGGGAGCAACTCTTGACACGATGTTGAAACAAGAAATCATGACCGCTAGTATTTTTCGTCAATATATCTCGGTCAAACGGAGAAATATCAGCGGTTCGAAAATTTCGAGAATTCTAGATTTTCTGACATCGCGATGAATTATCCTTTGGTCTTTCGAACGTCTTTTGAACGCCGTGTAATTTACGTCGCGTATAATAATCTGAGAAATTCTCGGATCCCCAGCTCTTTCCGAAGCTCTTTAAAACGAAGAGCCCGCGCGTGATTCAAATTAAGAACGTTCGTGCGCGTGACATCTGGAAGTCGGTCGTCCCGTCGTCGCGCGTAATTTCCGTCGCGTTCAATCATTTGTCGCAACTGTGTAAGACGTTTATCTGTTAATTAACCGATCGCACGGATAGATTTATTCGACGCGTTTGGGAACCCGCGCCGGCCGCG
>KQ435959.1:173163-184936 GCA_001276565.1 Melipona quadrifasciata | reverse complement strand
CTTGTCACTGGAGACGAGACTTGGATTTTATACCAAAGTGTGCATCGAAAACGCACTTGGTCCAAGGAAAATAGACCTTCAACTGTTGCGAGAAGGTTCTTCTGTGCATTTGGTGGGACTGGAAAGGTGTAGTGTACTACGAGCTCCTTCCTCAAGATGATACGATCAATGCTGACAAATATTGCAATCAACTGGATCGATTGAAAGCAGCCAGTAGCAGAAAAACGGCTAGAATTGGCGAACCGACGAGGCGACAACGCAAGACCGCATGTTGCGTTAGCCGTAAGGCAAAAATTATTACAGTTTGATTGGGACGTTCTACCTCATCCTCCATACTCCCCAGACCTTGCTCCATCCGATTACTACTTGTTCCTCTCCTTAAAAAATTCTCTCCGTGGTAAATCTTTCAAATCCATAAGCGAAATAAAAACGCACCTAGATGAATATTTTACAAGAGTAAACTTTGGAAAGAGGGCATAATGAGACTTCCTGAGAGATGGAAGAAGATTATAGAACAGAACGGTTCATATATAACATAATAAATCCATCTTAAACAAAAAATATCGTGTATTCATTTCGCATCAAAAAAAGGGAAGAAACTTATGGGACACCCTAATACCTCAAGTTCCTTCAGGTTTCTATAGATTGTATTTATGAAACTACGAATTTGCGCAGAAATCGCAACGCAACAAAAGAAGCAACAAGTAACACGTACGGGTACAAAAGATTGTCCGTCATACGCTTTATCCAAATGCGAAGTGAAGCAAACGCGAGTTACAGCTTCTCTCTCTCGATCGATCGATGGAGGCGCAGCGGTAAGGCGAACTGTGTAAGATCTCACAGTCGGAATATAATTATCCTAGCGGCGGACAGAAAATAATTTCAGGTTGTCCAACCGCTATGCATCACTCGGTCGAAGCGATCGGGAAAGGAAGTTTAACGACCGAGTGCTCGCATCGGGCACGGGTCCGTCCCGATCGACGATCCCCGGCTCCCTCGTAAATCTTCCTCGAGTTCCATTTCCCACTCGATCTTTCCGCTCGGGTATCGACTTACTTTCACGTGCAGTGGACGTATCGGCGTCGCGCTGGCAGCTCCAACTTGGAGGAAAACGCGGCTTATTTCCCAGGTTCCTCCGTACCGCCGCGGATAAGAAAGGTAGAGAACTACCTCTTCGTTCTCTTTTCGGTGTCGCGGTTCTATCTCGGCCCGGTGTTATTTCTGCTCGACGACGGTCGCCGATTCGCGAGCATTAACGAAATTGTGTGGGACGAGGATGGAAAACAGAGATGGCGGTTTCGAACGCGCTTCACGCGTGTTTATCAAGAAATTAAGAATCCTTGTCCTTGATACGTGTTTCAGTATATCTTTTTATACTTTTTTTTTTTTAAATAATATATTATACAGAATCACAGATAGACCACATTTACTGCGACAGAGATTTTGCTTACAAGTATACAAGTATCACTTGATCGAGATTTCTTTGTCCTATCGTTTCGAAACTTGTGAGCGAAAGTGAACACGTGTAGTATCAACCTATTGACATACGAACTTCTCGTGCAATATTCAGACGAAAATTTACCAGTGATTGCTCGGAACATAGGATAAGCGTTGAAAAGAGCCGTGTCAGGCACGTGGAAAAATATTTTTTATCACTGAAAGTGATTTTAGCGGGGGTAACCCAGAAAATCGGGCCTCTTTAGGTGCAACGCTGATGCAACGAAAATTAGCTGATTTGGGTCACGTGATTCGCGAGGGGGCGTGGCGTAGACCTCGAGTAGGAGTGGCGTTGTCTGGTACTGATCGCGATCGCGCCTGTAAAATGTTTGCATATCAATAAAATTTTATGACAAAAAACAGTTGCTTCTGGGCCTTTCAGTGAGACGAATCGTACTGGGGTACAAGTCGTGCAGTTTTTTACATATCCTCATGTATGGATCGACTTGTGAACGCTTAGAGACATGTCATTGTGTGTCAAATATCCGTGAAACATGTATTGAAAATTACAAAATTAGACTGAAATCTGGATTCGCTCTGCTACACGTGTACACGCGTGTGCGATATAATTCTCTCGGAGGAGAGAGCGTAATAACGTGGGCGGAGCTTTCGGCAGAGTTGAAAAATTCAGCGGTTAGACCGGTGCTGCGCGCAAGTGGCACGAAACGCAAAGGAAGGGAAAGGGATTGTCTGGATGGATCACCCGCGACCGTACTACGGTTTCCAGCGCTCCGACGCGTCGACGGACGATGGAGTCGGAGCACGGAAGCAGCAACAGAGGGCGAAAGGTAGAGGAGAGGTTGAAGAGGGACGGTTAGGTCGCTTGTGTCTGTCCCCGGGGGCTCAGCTGCGGCGGCACCACGGTGATCGATGTCTCTACTCTCCGCAATTTGAACAATGTCCCGCGCTGTCTTGGACAGCCTCTATCCTTTTCCTTCTGCTCTTTCGCTTTCTCCAATTCTTCTCGTTCCTCCGTCTCTGACTCTTCTCTCTCTCTCTCTCTCTCTCTGTCAACTCCCTTTCGTTTCCGCGTCCCTGCTTTCCTTCCTCCTTTTCTTTTTCTCTCAGTTTTCCCAGCCGACCCCGCCATTCTCCACATTCCCCGTTTAAATGAACGTTATACCGAGCAAGGAGGATGCGCGCCCATTCTTATTTAGTATTCCCAGGCCGGTGGTTGAACGCGCTCGCGCGCCTGCACGCGGTGGGGTTAAGACCTTAAGGAGGAGAACGGTCGCGACTTCTTGCCCCAACGAGCAACCCTGAGCAATCACGGGAGGCTTCCTCGTGCCGTGGACTAAACAAACGTCACCGGGACGAGAATGTCTGAGACCCGGCTCGAGATCGACCTTTAAGAGCTTACGCACCCCTCCGCCGCCTATCGGTTTTGCTCCCTTATTGGGAAACGTGTCCACGGACGGGACCATGAGAACATCGACGGATGCGCTCTTATTGTTGCGTTAACTCGCTTTGTATTTTATTCAGAACGTCGATCTTTTGTGATTCTACGCGCGTGTACCCGATTGCGACGGGCGGGTAAAACGAAGGAGCACAATGGAGGACGATGGGTCGAGAGTCGGAGAAGTTGCGTTGCGATTTCGAGAGAGAATCAGTTTGTAGGAAACGCGAGATCGTAGGAACGCGATGGTGTTCGCACTTTTTGAATTACCCTTATAAAAATATGAAATCGCGCCTAACTTTCTGGCTTACTGCAGTTCCACCTGGGAATAACGTGGCGCGCTGCAACAGCCAAAGTTTACTCGCTACGAATATTAACCGGCGAGAAAGAACCGGCGAAAGAAAGCAAAGAATTAAGTTGCACGAGCGAGCAAGTTGCCGATTGGAAAAGTTGCCGCGGACAAAAGGAGGAAGAAACCGAGTGGCGAACCGAGCATAATTCACTTTGGGGAAACTGGCAATTTCGTCCCTCCGGCTGGCCGGAGGCGTTTGTCCCGCTCGTACATATAGGCATTGGTTATCGAGTTAGATTAGGCAGGTACCTTGAGATCGGAGTATGTTTGCGTAGAACCTTTGGCACAATAGTTCTCAAAGGGGCTGACAAGGAGTGTGCATACCTTGGATGAATACAAACAATGGCGCGGAGGCAGCCGATGGTACGCGGGATTGTGAGGTAACTTATTCAAGGGTTACGTCAATGCGGTACACGCTGAGCGGTACTTTGAAACTTTAAAAGCAAATCTCACCCTTTGTCCGATAAATTCCGATATCCTCCAGCTATTCGCGGTTCTATTAGCAACGAGGAATGGCCGCGTAAATGAAACGGTCTCAAGATCAACATAATGGCCGTTGAAGGACGGTCGGTGTTTCCCTCCGTGCCTTGTCTACGAGAAAGTTCCTTTCGACCAAATTTCATCAGTTACTAATATTCACGGTAATTAACTTGCTCGTTCCTTCCGTCGAAAGCTAATTAGCTAATTATCTCTTTAATTTCGCGTACGACACCCACGTACTTTGAAAAACGCTTCGAATCTCAAATCTTCAGGCGCTGCGTTGGTGCAGCCATCATCGAACACGTTCGTCCTCGTCTTCTCTTCTTCTCGGTACGGAGGATCGTCTCGGGAAGAATTGAAATTTCCGTACGGGGCGTCGGGGGAGAAAAAGAAGAAAGAGGAGGAAGAAAGGAAGGGAAAACTTCTCAACGAGTTTACGCGCGTCTCTTCTTTTCTGTGGCCACGGCTGCTCGAAGCCGCGGAAAGAAAGAGCGAAATTCAGCTGCCGGAGATGAAAACCAACGCCAGCGTCGCGGCACGCCTCTCGCGAGTCGGAATCGCAGTGCGATTTTAATTCCGACATTCGCGAAACTCCGAGGATTAGGGAGGCTCGACGCCCCCGCGGGAAGGGGGGAGGGGGGTCTGTCGTCGAAACTCACGGGATATTCGACGCTTTGAACGCGATGAATATTTAGCGGCGGTGCTTGAAAACGTTAAGACGCCTCGCAGACGAGCGACTGTACGACGACGTCAACCTCCCTCCCTCCCCCCAGGCCGTTTCCTTATCCGACCGTTTCATCCCTTTCGTAACGCGACAGTAACAGGCGGGTGCCTCTGTCTCAACTTCCCGGGACCTTCCCCGGACGAGGATCCGGCGTGTCGTTCCGCTGCCTCGACGTTGTTTACAACTTGCCAACGACGCTTTTGCTATAATTACGCTCTGTCAAAAACTGCAAATTCCACGCGGAGTTCCAACTGGAACTTCGCCGAGGCGCGGCTGACGAAGGGAAGCGCGTGTACTTGGCGAAAAGTCCGTTGTTGCGACGGGTGACGCGATGGGAAATTCGTCGGAGATCAAAGGGATCGAGGAACTCGTTTATTCATTTTAGAAATTTAACGACGAGTTCCGTACGTTGTGACACGAAAGCGGGAAAGCACTGTGAGGAAAGTTACATGGCAGGTACAGAAAAAACTGTTCTGACTAGGAAATGAAGACAACTTTTGCCATAAAACAAATTACAGACGCGATCACTCAGTACCAGACAACGCCACTCCTACTCGAGGACTAGCCAACGCCCCCTCAAGAATCACGTGATCCAAATCAACCAATCGCTAATTTTCGTTGCATCAGCGTTGCACCTGAAGAGGCCCGATTTTCTGGGTTATCCCCGCTAAAATCACTTCCAGTGATAAAATAATTGGAAGACGCGAACGATGTTGTACATCGACTATAAATTCAGAATTGAATCTCAAAGTTGAAAAATATATTTCGAAAGTAGATTGCATAATCCGGTCGGATCGGGAATCGATGGAGATTCGTATTTTAAGCGCGAACAAAGTGAAGTACTAACCACATGTCAAGTAGTAACTAAGAAAATTGTGAACTTTTAAAAATATAGAATAGCAAATGGGATGAAATTGTTTTGTTACGTTTGTCAGACGTCGAACGAGTGCTAATTTACTTAAAAAATATTCGATGGAACAGTTTGCAAGAAAAAACGGGGAGCGAGGTAATAGAGTACGATTTTCAAGTAGCGAGAATTTTTAAGTTGCACAAGTTGAGTTACGCAAGTCAAAGTTACCAAAGTCGAGCCAGGGTGTGTAACGTGATTAATACCAAAGTAGAAGGAAATTTCTACAAGTTACGTCGACGCTCTGATTAAAACGCTGCCTCTGGTTCGAAAAATCGTGCAAGACAAAAAAGAGAGAGAGAGAGAGAGAGAGAGAGAGAGAGAGAGAGAAGGATCAAAATTGAAATTATCAATGCACGTAATCAGATATCCGAATTGTATAAACGCAATTGTCTAATAAACGTTGCTCGGTGAATTTTAATTCGCCGTCACCCGCCCCCGCCGTTGCCCGCCGCTGTACAGAGGGTGAAATTCAATTCTGCCGAGTGGAAAGTTTCGCCGCTAAAGACACGCTTGCAAATGCTTTCTTAAAAAGAAACTTCGGGGAAGCCGGTGTGCCGCGCTCCGGGAACTTTCGGGCCTCATAAAGTACCGCTTTGTCGCTAAGTAGATACGGCGTGGAGGAGAACGGGCACCGGCGAAAAGCTGACGTAATTATAGCCGAGATACGTTTAACACGGTTGAAACTACGATAACAAGGAATACCCGATGAACGTCTAATCAACCGTGCCGCGACAGCGCGAGCGCGATTACAAAGCGACCTGTGAAATAATTAGCGCGGAAGGTCACGGGGATAGCTGTTATTAACGAAAATTAACCGAGAGCTCGCGCTCGACGCGAGCTGAGCAGTGGAAACCAACCCGGAGACTTGGTGGACGAGAAACGGAATGAGAGAAAGAGAAAGAGAAAGAGAAAGAGAGAGAGAGAGAGAGAGAGAGAGAGATCTTGCACGCAACCCTTGGTTCATAATAACGAGAATCACCAACTGTCGCGGATTTTAATTCGGAATGTTCAATTAGCGAGCGCGCAGCGAGCCGTGACACGGCCGTATCATCGCTCGTAACGACTGCCTTTCGTTCTTCGTCGGCGTAACAGGCGTAAATTGGAAAGTGATACCGAATTCACGCGTCGCTGAGCGTACCGTGCGATCACCGTGTTAATTATAGATATCGGGGAACGATGGCGTCGCCGGTGTATTTTAGGTAATTGGGGGTGGGCCCTCTCTCGTCCGCCGAAATCGACTCGTTCACCCTTTTATTTTTTTTTTTTTTGTCCACCTCCCTCTCTCGCCCCTTTTCGCTTGGGAAATGTCGCGCTCGCATTTTTCACTATCCAGAAAAACGGCCACACACGTCTGCCGGCGGAGGAACAGCGAGAATAAAAAGAAAAAAGGAAAGAAAGGAAGAAAGAAAGGAAGAAAGAAAGAAAGAAAGAAAGAGAAAGAACAAAACGTAGGCAGAAAAAAATGTAGGCAGAAAACCAGGAAGGGGAGTAGGAGACTTTAAAACGTCCGACAATTTGTATCGGCCCTTCCGCCAGCAATCCCCGTCGGCTGTTAAAACGTTCGACGTCGTAATTCTCGCTGAATTAATAATTTCACTGCCGCGAAATGGCTCTTTTTATTCCCTCTGTTCTTGCAACGGGAAAATTAATCCGGGAGAGATTCCCGTGGATTTTGGCTGTAATTAATACTATTTAATGGCTGGCCGTACCGTAAAACGTCGACGTAAATCCGCGGGTAAATTCAACGCAACGCAAATGACAAGAAAAGTGAGATGGAGTTTTTTTCCCGCTTTGACCATTCTCCATTTGCGATATATTTGCGATCCGAGGCTCGCGTTGGAAGGGTTTCAATAGCTGTTCGACGAACCACGCGGTTCCAGTCGGTTTCGAAAAGAACAACAGCTTCCTAGAGGAATATTACGCGTGAAAAGAGGTGGTTTGGAACTGTTTAGAAAGAAGCAAACGTTTATGCAAACTTTCATCAGTTCCTAATTAAGCTCGAAACTCAAGTCCACGCAAGTTATGGTACTCGACTGATATATCCCTCCTTTAATTCCGCCTCGAAACGGTGCTTGATTCAATTTACGCCGGGTTTGTACGCGACGCCGAAAAATCACTGGCCCTCGTTGCGAAAACAGCCGGCGCGCCGGATTAAAACGGAATGGATCGCGAATGGCACGCAGCCACACGTATACTATGAAATAGCGATCGATGACAAAACACGGCCGGTTCCATTAATTTCCAGTAACAACAGCAATTACACGCGTACATATTGTTTCAACCCTATCCGTTGTCGACGGATGAACGATGCCGCGTTTTACTTAATCGACGCGTGATCCGAATGACGATCGCTCGTCCCAGCATCGTTTCGTGCCGGAGCCGGCGTAAAAAGGGGATACACGGTGTTGTCGCAAAGTCGAACGTTCTCCCAGATTCCGCGGTTCCCAGCCGTTCCCAGCCTGGGATTCCCCGTTCGAATCGATAAAAATAAAAAAAATAAAAAAACTGCACGACTTGTACCCGAGTAAAGGCCAAAAAGTAGCAACTGTTCCGACTAGGAAATGAAGACGACTTTTTGCTATAAAATTTTATCGATACAAACATTTGAATCGATATAAAACAAATTACAGACGCGATCGCTCAGTAGCAAACAACGCCACTCCTACTCGAGGTCTACGCCACGCCCCCTCGCGAATCACCTGACCCAAATCAACCAATCGCTAATTTTCGTTGCATCAGCGTTGCACCTGAAGAGGCCCGATTTTCTGACTTACCCCCGCTAAAATCCCTTAAAAAAAAAAAAAAAAAAAAAAAGAAAGAAAACACGGAAAACACGCGACGGAGAGACAACGTTTACGTTTATTTGCTCGTCGCGCGATCATGTTATATCGGTTCAGTGTGGACGGAATATTTACACGACTCGATAATTGCCGGTTTTGGACGATGGAAAATCGTTGGCTCGTCGCCGCATCGGACGACGGGTTAAGTGATTGAAAATCAAGCAGGATCGCACGCGCGCCTTGATCCTCGTGATTCCCGTGTGTCGGCGTATAACCGTGTCCGCGTGTGGGAACGCGTGTACGGTCGATCGAACGGAGAAACACACACCGGCGGTGGCCAGAGTCAGGATGCTGCGGACGGAAAAGCGATGCTTGTTACTCGCCGGTCCGTTTGTGATTTAGCGCGATTGCCGCCGCACGATTTCGTCGGAACGCTGCGTGTTCCACGGAGTGAAAGGGTGTACGGATACGGCACCACAGTCACCGATAGACGCGTCCACCTACCGGTTTGTAGCCTCCTAGCGGATGACTCGCCCCGGTGTGCTGGTGTTAGGGGATCCATTAGCTAATGGCCGCCACCAGCCATCTGTGCTCGACGCTAGCTTTTATTCGCCGGTTTCTGCCCTCTCTCTTACCCCTCCGGCCCTCGTCTTTTTCTCACGTCCCTCTGGCTTTCGCTGTCCCGTGGTTTAGCCAGCCCCCCATAACGGGGGCCACCGATTCATTTATTCATATCTTCCTCTTCTTCTCTTTTTCACCCGTAAACGAACGGGCGTCCTAGCCCGTGTTCCAACCCCACGCGTCTCGCGGTTCCTTCGCGGTTTTCGTTCGAGCAACGAAAGCGCGTTGCTGTCTGTTACGGAATGGAAGAACAGGGTGCGAAATCGTCCCTGTACGTGTGTACGTGTGTACGTGTGAATCCAGCAGGGGTCCGAAGGAAGGAATTTTTCGTCGGGAGTCTGGAGTGACTCGCGATATTGTTGCGATTTCGTGGCAATTCGGCAGGATTTATGCGTTTAATAATGCAACGCGCACCAGTGTATAATTCCCCTTTCGGAGATATAAACTTGATGGATCGCGCGACATCTTGGATGCAAAGTCATGAACCTGCGCTCGTGTCGCGCTCCAGTCATCGTTGGATCGCGCGTGTTTATGCAATTTTACATATTTACTACGACCGTGTCTAAATAGAAATTTGTTTCGTTCGTTAAATCTTGTAACACTCTATCATTTTCGGATGTTTTTACGTGCGTTCTATGGATCTTTACACCCTTGTATCTCCCAGAAATGGTATTAATAACCATACACAGTCTAACAATGATCAATCAGATGAATTTCTTTTAGAAATTATGGACAAACCGTTTCGGAATGCTTCGAAAGACTAGTTTCTAGATTTCCCAATTGAAATTGAATTACCGAGTAACTTCGAAGCAGCCTCATTACCAATGAAACTTCATTACCAATGATAAATATTTGGAGCGCGAATTTTAAACGAGATTGTCAGTTTCGTGCGTTTCTTTCCGTCCGTTATTTGCACGAGCGCAAATTTTTACCACGGGTGGGAATTATTTGCTCGTAAAAAGTTCAAGGAGATACATATGGGTTTTAATTTCCGGACGCCTGTGTCCAGAATCCCGTACCAAGCACGGGCACTGCCTCTTCCTTTCAAATGAAGCTCCTTCCCACTTCCTCCCCACGATGAATGTTCTCTGCGCCGCGACACGTTCCCTATCAGAAGCTATTCTATCGTTTGTTTCAACGTACAGCGCATGGAATAATTTCAAAATTGATAAATTCCAACTTTAAACTCTACTTTATAAGCTCCATTGTCGTAGATCGTGCCTCTGTGGAACTGTCGGTCAAAAGTTTGGGAAAGCGAATTCAGTTTAAAATCCTGTTGCTTAAAGGAAACTACATCTAACAGTACAATTAGAAACACTGAATCTAAAGTCACACAAAAATTATTTCTCAAGCCATTTTACCACTCCTACTACTATACAACAACAACAAAAAAACAATTGTGACGGCCATTCGCGCCAAGAATACCTTCCAAAGACCAGAGTTTTCCGCGAATAACAAAAAAGGAAGAAAGAAAAGAAAAGAAAAGAAAAGAAAAGAAAAGAGAGAGAGAGAGAGAGAGAAAGATATTCATAGAAACGTAAAGAAGAAGTTGAAAGTTGAAAGCACGGAGCAGCGGCATGGCGGCGCGGTTTCTTTCCACGGGAACCTACAGCAGCGACGAAACATGAATCACGAATCCAGGAAGATTTAGAGAAACATTTTGACAGAAATGCACGAGAGGCAACGTTGCATATTTCATCGGTCACGGTCTCCGCGGGATCGGGCAGAGTCTCTCCTTCGGAAGCGTTCTTTGTCTCCGTTTGGTCGACTCTCCGGGCCCCGGCTCAACGGCTTACGAGTGAGGCTGCGAGGTTGAAAGGGCTGCGCTCGGTACTTAAACGCGTGATATATGCGATATACTGCTCGATGCTGCCCACAGGTACTTTACCTGTGTACTCTACCTGTGAGGCAGGTAGGGGGCATGCACCTAAGGCCGACTTCTACACATGTTCGCCTACTTTACATTGCGGTGAGTAATGCGCCACGGACCTGGCATTTAAAGCGCCCGTAACGTCGGCTTCGCCAAAGGGTACAGCGCCGGCGACTGCCGCGAGAACCCTGCGACGAGAAGATGGACGAGGGAGGGTGTATCGCCGAGCCTCGGCTTGATAACATGTCATTAAACGCGCCCGTTTCGAAAAATATCTCGCCTGTCTCGATTATGTGCAAATTCAACCCGATTCATTCTCTCCTATTCCTTCTTTCCTCATCGCGAAGGGGATGCGTCGATGTCGTCGATATCGTATCACGTGTCCTTTCAATGTAAATTTGCGAATCGTCGCGCGATACCTACGCTGACATTCAATCAGCTCGATGCCAAGACGCTCGACGGATCGATAAGCGATAAAGTCTTGGATACTTGGAAAGTAGATAGATAGGTGTTGGTTTGATACTCCTCTGAAAATGACAGATACTTTGCCGAAAGAAATTACGTTTCATCAATCAAACGAGTATTCGAGCAAACGTTTCGGTATATATCGTTTAATAGTTGGCAAGCGCGACGACACTTATATGTAGATGTCGACGCTACTGAAATATAATTTACACTTTGTCGATTGAACGTATCAAGCGAGTGTCAACACCCACGATCTTGCCGAAAATTAACGCGTTGTGGAACGTCAGTCGCCGCGAGTCTCGGTCCGCTTTTTCGACGCGTGAAAACGCCACCGATCGCGAGGCCAAGAGCGGCGAAATTGAAATTCACGAGGCGGCGCGGCGGGTATTAGCGACGCGTACGAGCAATTCAATCGGCATCGGTCGCCGATTTTGCATTTAATATTGCCCTCATTGTTTGTACGCGGTCGGATTAATTTTCCGTTGCAGTTTGCCCGGCAACACCGGGCATATTGCTGGCTAATTTACCTGCCAAAGAGTAGCAGACTTTGGCCAAGCCCAATAAACGTTATTATTCGATCGTAGATTATAACGATGCCAGCCGCGTAACTCGCGATCCCCCGCGTTAGATCCGTCCCACCTTTTCAACGCCACCGGATCACCGGACGATCCGTTCGTT
>KQ435959.1:133545-172829 GCA_001276565.1 Melipona quadrifasciata | reverse complement strand
TGTTTCAGAGTTTCACGTTACACGTCTGCTTTCCTCCAAGAAGTGCACCTACTAATTACCTGCTGCGTCAGTCTCCTCGTTAACCGTAGACAGGCAAAGGGAACTGAGAGAGTACACAGAGAAAGGGCACAAGAGAGAGAAAGAGGGAGAGAGAGAGAGAGAGAGAGTGAGGAAGAACAAAGAAAGACTAGAATCCCAAAATAACGATTACACCGTGACGATGTTTCCGCTGTCAAGATTTGACGTCCTCCTTTCTACGGGTCTCTCTATTCTCCGCTGTCGAGTCTCTTTTAATTATCATCTCGTTCGATTAAAACACCAGCGCGGTGTAATAAACGGGACAAGAATTACATCCGCGCGGATGTTTGCATCCGAGCGAAACCAAACAAAACGACGCAGTCGTCGCCGTATCAATTAAATTAATATTTCGCGGGACGGATCCGCGGTCGATCGGCAAACAATCGCGCAAACAGCCGCGCGCAACGCGATTCCAGCGCTGTTGCTTTTAATCGGAATGAACGATCTCGAAGCGATAATACGATCGAGCCGAAACGTTCGTCGTTCCTTTTTTCTTTTCTTTTTTTTTTTTTCGTCTTCTTCTTCTTTCCCATTTTTCCTTCTCGTTTTCGCGAATCACGATTAGTTGGCCGACCGGTGGAAGTTTCGCCATTGACTCGGACCAATTGTTTCCTTCCACAACTGTTCCTCCTAATTACTCGTCGACAGCCCCGGAGACAGAGAGATACAGCCAAGAAGCAATCGAGGGAAGAAACGAGGGGGAAAAAGTGGAGGCGAGTCGAAGATCGGCGAAGACTAGGAGGAGGAGTGCGCGAGGGCAGAGATTGAGTCGCGCGTGTTACGGTGTGCTTCTTCTTCGTTACGTCTCGTTTCACGCTCTTTTTACGAACAATGAAGTGAAATTACGTTAAATGGCGGTACGATATCTGGACAAGTTAACGACGCACGATAAGCTTATATTCTCGGACACGCGAATGATCCGAAACACGAGAGAGATTAAGATATGTACAACGATGTGTCTGCGTTTCCTAAACGAAAGTCGACGATAACGTCTCTGAGACGTTCGGAGGTTGATACGTCGAGTGTTTGCAGTTTACTTTTAATTGTTAATTTATTTTTACTGCAACTGTGCAATTGTAAAACAAAAATTACCAAAGATGATAATATCGTTCAGTGTTCATAGAAATATTCCTCCAATAGAATGTCTATTTCTACAAACTTTTGGAAAAGCGTAAGCAATGCGAATACAAGAGTGCAAGAGTGATCTTTGTTTTCCGGTCACGTCGACTTTCATTTAATTTCAATTCGCGTGCCAACGAGTCAGATCGTCGATGACGCTTGAATGACGAGAAGAAGAGCGAAGCGAGCCAACTCGTAATCGCTCTAACCAAGTAGCCCAAAGGAGACGGTGCGATAAGATCAAAGGCGAATCGAATCGAAAGTCTGGACGAAAGAGCGGAGAAGGCAGGATGAAAAGAGGCGCAGAATCCTCGAGCGAGTACACATCGGTGTCAAAGTGGTTGAAAGCCAGTCCTTTTGTTGCGCCACTCTCCAGACTCTTTATTAAGATGGACACCGCGGAAACTCTTGACGATTTACCGACTGTTGACCACGCTGCCCAAGAATGCGAATGTGATTTGTAATTTTTATCGCTTAACCGTACGAAAATTGAGCTTTGCGCAAAAGACCAAAGGGGAGTTTTGCAATATGTATTACCGATCTCTTAAAGGTATCACTGTCGTATATATTATTTATTTTATTTTCGTCCGTATTATTATTCTTTACTTATATTATTTTCGAGATATTAGAATCGTAGATCGCTTAACCGTACAAAAATTAAGCTTTGCGTAAAAGACCAAAGGGGAGTTTTGCAACATGTACTACCGGTCTTTTAAAGGTATCACTGTCGTATATATTATTTATTTTATTTTCGTACGTATTATTATTCTTTACTTATATTATTTTCGAGATATTAGAATCGTAGATCGCTTAACCGTACAAAAATTAAGCTTTGCGTAAAAGACCAAAGGGGAGTTTTGCAACATGTACTACCGGTCTTTTAAAGGTATCACTGTCGTATATATTATTTATTTTATTTTCGTACGTATTATTATTCTTTACTTATATTATTTTCGAGATATTAGAATCGTAGATCGCTTAACCGTACGAAAATTGAGCTGTGCGCAAAAGACCAAAGAGGAGTTTTGCAACATGTATTACCGGTCTTTTAAAGATATTACTGTCGTATATATTATTTATTTTATTTTCGTACGTATTATTATTCTTTACTTATATTATTTTCGAGATATTAGAATCGTAGATCGCTTAACCGTACGAAAATTGAACTTTGCGCAAAAGACCAAAGGGGAGTTTTGCAACATGTATTACCGGTCTTTTAAAGGTATCACTGTCGTATATATTATTTATTTTATTTTCGTACGTATTACTATTCTTTACTTGTATTATTTTCAGATTCGTAGATATCGAGATACAAATCAGTTCGTGGAATTTTTCAAAAATACGAGAGATACAACGTTTCCGTGTTTCTCCATGCATAATAGAACCGTAATAGTTGGACGAAAGGCGAGACGCAAATTCGCAAGTACCAGCACCAAGTGATAGGAAAATTGACCCCCGGGTGGGAGATGGGGAAACAGACAGTACTTGCAAAGAGCACGGGACTCGTTCCAATTTGATATTCCAAATAGCCAGCATCCAGGACGCGGGCTCATTTGAATGAAACTCGAACAAACTCGGCCTTAATCGAATTCTAATCTACCGCCGAATATTCGACGTTCGATCGACGATCCTTCCGAGCAATTACCGAGCGAATATCAACGAGCGTGCAGACCCGTCTCGGCCCCCTCCGGGAACAAATTCAACGGCCGTCCCTCTCTGTTCGCTGTGTTTCTGCGAACGTCGGTAGATCCAGCACGTGTGCCGCGGCACACGCGTGGACTTTTATGGCTTGGTAGAGGAATTCTTATTGAATGGACAGGATACTATCTGCCAGGGGAAGGGAGAGTTCTCGGCCGCCCCTTTCTTGGAAGCAACGAGCAATCTCGAAGATGTTCCCCGTCGCTTTATCCGCGCGTCCGCGGCTTATGACTGTTGCCCGTACGGTCGTCCGGCTGTATCGAATGTCCCGACTCGACTTGATTGCCGTAATACCGGGAAAAAGCTTAACGAACGGATTGTTGCTTCGCCGACAGGCGAAACGTGCGGCTGTCACGACGCCGGATGAATGTCTAACAAGTTACGAGGCATTCGTTAGTCGCACGCACAACCGACTCATTGAGACCGGGCTGTTGCCCGGTGAATATCTTTATTCGTCGTTGGAAATATTTTTCCTTCGCCCGTCCCCTCCATCCGGCTAATTAAATTGTAAATTATGCCCAGCCACGGTTCCAGACCCCTTCGCCTCGTGAAATCCGTATCCGCGTATCGTCGACAAAAGAACGAGGAGGGGTCAGGGGGGGATGTAACGAGTCGATTGTTGTTACACCTTGAAAGTGAGAGATTTATCAAACAGAGACGAAGACGTTAAACGCGACGCGCAAGAACTGAAACGGTGTTATCGATGCTCGAGAGAGTTATTGCTTGGAATTTCTTTAAGCAAACTCTGCGTTGGATGCTATGACGTACGGCGTGGATTGGAGGTGTAAATGAACTGTTATAAATTGGCATACGTCGACGAAAAAAATACTTGGTGAATTTCGACTCGTCGGATCGAGACAGCGGACGAAACGAGGTTTAGCTTTAAGGGAAGACCGTGAGCGCGAGAGGTGGAAACACAGGCGCCACCGCTGGGCGTGCAGAGGGAGAACGAAAATTGTCAGTCAGGATTAACGTAGTCCGCAGCCACCATCGTGCATTACGTCCCAGGAAATATTGGCAATAATTCAAACGAACGTCCCCCACGTACGCGCTAACCTCCTCGGTCACAGTCAATCGCGTCGGACGATTATTTCGGCGAACGTTCGAGCGTTGAATCGCGCGAAATCGAAGTTTTTGCGCCGGTGCTGGCGTTGGCGGACTCGCGGCGAAACGCGGGACGCCACGAATCGCCGAAGATTATCTGCTACGTCGCATCCCCTTTTTATCCACCTCGTTTGCCGTTCACGTTTTATCAAAGAAAATCAGCGACTGCGCGTGCACCCGGCGCTCGATGCCCTCGAATTAATATTTGCCGCGTGTTCGTCGCTGCCCGTGACGTTGTTTACAACGCGCGTTTAATCGGCAAAGGCAAAACGTTATTCTGCGTTTAATTATCGTAACCTAGTGCCGATCTTTTGATTAATTCCAGATATTAATTACCGGTGGTTGAGAGCTTTATCGTAATTTCGAATTGAAACGTAACTAATTACCTGTGATTAAAGTCGCGCGAAATGGAAAATTGTGCGCGTCGCGCGTGTACCGATCGAAACGACAATCGGCCGCCCGCCTCTTTTTAATCACGAAACGTACGCCGGCACGCTCGCGTGAAAAAGGAGGAAAAAAGTAAAGAGCCACGCCGAGAGAAGGAAGAATGCCCGGATCAATATGAATTTTCATTTAACGTTCGTTCCTCCGCGCTCTGCACGCCACGTCGTCCGTTCGTTCGTCAGTCCGTCCGTCGCGACGTGTCGTGTGACAATATGTAACAAGCCGATGCGCGAGGAATGCGAAAAATTTCATAATTCCTCTCTCCCTCTCCCTCCCCCCCACCCCACGCCCCCTGAAATATGAAATTTTAATATCGCCGAGACGCGGGGACGATAATTAAGCGAAAATTCTTACGCGTGTGCATAATTTCGGATCGGTTGTACGCGGTCTCTCTCCGTTAATTCCATCTCTCGCTGCTTCTCTTTCACACCCCCTCCCCGCAGTAAATAGGTCGATCTTCCTTTGAGGCGTACATGCGTGCACCATTTCCACGGAAATGCCTGCCGATATTGAACATCCGCTTGTCTAAAGCGCGCATCTCGCGGTTATACGAGAAATTGCTTAACGAACGGGATATAGGACGGAATGAGCTATACTAATTTCGCGGCACGAAACACTTTACCGCTTCTGCAAAGCCACCAGCCATTTCGTAACGTTTAACCAACTCTGCGCGAAAACTGATTCTTGGCGAGCGGTGATCGCGATACGAGAAATTGCTCGTTACTCGACGATTAAATCTAAAGGTCAAACGTCGCTCGATAATCGTTCCGTGATCGTTTTAGCGAGCTTGCTAATCCGTTTGTCTACGTGTTTCGATTTCGTATCAAATGTAACTTGCTAAGACACGGTGACTGCAACTGCAGATAATTAGAGAGAGTCACGAGCAGACTGCCAATTTTTATTTGTCAAATATCAGTCATTTCACTTATCAAATATCACACAAGGACTGTTAAATTTTACATAAATGTAGAAACTCCGCAATCGTCAATGTGCAGTCGCGCGTATTTACTTTACACGGTTCTTTCGAACTTATCCTCTCTGCAACGAAACAAAACGCACCTCGAAGCAAATAAGAAATTAACCTTGCAACTTTTCTCTGGTCCCTTCCAGAGGGACTTCGATGCCGTCATCTCCGCGATCTCAACTCCATTTGAACGAAACGAACGTTACGAACGAATAATTTCGAGAAATATTGCGGGGCCGTATTGCAAATGAAATTGTCAACGCTTTTGAAGGAAACGCAGGCTCGTTAATGCAGGTTCGAGCGGCCGCTTCTTGAATATTCATCCTGCACGATGTTTCACAATGCGCCATTGTTGCATTTCAATAGAACGATTCTCATTGTTCAAATGTAATGCTCGCCGGGGCCGGCGGCCAAGGGGTCGCTCATAAACACCGACAGGCGTGAGAACCTCGTGCGCGAGTTGCTCGGTGGTGCGCGCCGATTTTTGCGCTGACGCGGCCGCGAGGCACGCGGGGACGCGGTTCTGGCCCGAGAAATCCGCCGTGTTCTCGACGCGGCGTCGAATTTAATCTCTTTGCCCCTTTAATTAATCTCTTCGCACGCTGCACGCCGCGGCTCGTTCGGCTGCATCGAGGCTACGTAAATCAGGTTGCGTCGAAGACCGTGCCGCGTAAGATCCGCGTCCAAAGAGCTGTAATTACGCGGTGGAACACATTTCGTGGCTTTGAGCAAAGGCGATGCTCGAAGGGGGAAAAAAATAATAGGCGAGCGTATGTGCGTTCTACGGGAGCCTCGAGTTCCGCTCCAGGGTGAGAGTCGCGTACCGTTGCTAACCAGTCTGGTTTTTCTCGCTCTGTAATTTGCACCAGTTTCCCAGATAAAAATCAAGTTCCCAGATAAAAACTGAAAGAAACATTCTGCTTTGCTCCGCTATGATTGCCAGTGCGAAAGAGAATGTCTTTGGGACTTCAAAGTCCGAATTAATCGAAGAAAATCCAAACTCGGACATCTCAGTTACGTGTAAATAGAATCGCTGAATCTTTTAAAGGGCCGGGTCTGAATTGATCTTGGAGTGGAGTAGGTTCTTCCTTCCAAACATTCGCGTCGTCGAGATGGTACAATTTTCTCACGAATGAAACTCATCGTCGATACGTCGTACAATCAATTTCCAATTTAACGGCGCGATAGTTCGAAAGCGAAGAAACGCGAACGTGACGAGGAAACGGAAGCGTGGCAATCGGTTTTCCCGGCTCGTCGATCGGACGTAACCGCGGTGGACTCGGTAATATTAAACGTAATTGCCCCTCCCCGGCGTCAAGCAGTACTTTCCTCCGCGACTGTATGATAAACGACCGTATGCGCGCCGATCCTCGTTACGCGAGCGTGTCAGACTTCTCAAGAAATTGCGAACGATCGCGTGAAAGTGGTTTTAATCCAAGTTTGCGCGTGAGAAACGTCGGTTCCACGGGACGCGTGCGTGTTTCGGGGGCCGGCCGCGGCGGAAACGGGCAGAAAAGGAAATGGTAGCATTTTCTCAAGAACGGTCTCGTTGCCGAGATAATGAGTAATTGCACTGGTTAGCGGTTAACGCGAGCGGCGCGCTGCATCGGGGACGATGCGTTCCGCGTCGAATTCACGGGGTCCGTTTTCCTCCTTCGACGCGCTTACAAGCGGAATTGCTTAATGACGATACTCGTTCTCCCGTTCACTTAGTTTAGTATGATGCCAATGGGGAAACCGCGACATAAGTGGATGGTGTCCTGTGTGCTTCCAAGCCCTTCTACGGTTAAGTGCACCAAGGGATGCCGGAGGGTGCAGTCACACCACCGACGAGCACGCACTACGAACTTGAGGGGGATATTGTGGCCAGACTGGCTCCGCGCCGTCGCTTTCCCTGAAATTTCACGTTCGCAGAGAGAGAGAGAGAGAGAGAGAGAGAGAGATCGACGGCGGAAAAACGTGTCTCGCGTTTTATTTTTACACTCGATGAATATTCAATTCACCTTAGACTCTCTCTGCATCGTCTCGCTTCCTGCCTTTCCCTTTTGTATTCGCGAGTTCGAGCCGTTCTTCCGTAATTACGCGATACTTTGGCGCGTTACGCGGCGATACGTTTAAAGGGCAGTTACGACCGTCGGAGGTAAATAGCCGGTGCCGGCGTTATATGAAAAAAAAAATCTGCTTTATTACGTTTTTAATTTCTCAAAGCCCTTTCTTCGCAGTGAACGGAGCCCGGAGCTCGTTACCTGCGTTACGCCCTCCCATTGTTTAACCCCGTTCCTAAATTGAGCGAAAGAATTATATTAATCCCTCTCGGTGGTAACATAAAATTCGAGCGGCGGCCTGGCCAGGTGGAAATTTATTTCTCAAAAGTTTCGCAAGCACCGTGGAAATTATTGCCCGTGAATGGCTAGGCAACCGCGGCTCCGCGGAGCAACGACGAGGACCGAGCCCCACTGTTGAGGGTGGATCGGGCGGTACGCGTAAAAAGTCGTCGATACGAGAGAAAGAGGAAGAGGAAGAGAAAAAGAGAGAAAGAGAGAGAATGAGCGAGTGTGTCCGTGGGGTGTAGTTAGTTTTTCGCGGCACCACCCGTTCTCTGTCTTTCCTTTCCACGGTGCTTGTTTTTTATCGCCCGCTCACGTGGGCAGAGGAGTAGCGTATGCTGTCAGATCAAAAGCATGAAAATGCAGGGGAAGCTGCGGCTGCGTCCGGCAGAAACAATGAAAGCAAATACGGGCAATGGAAAACTACCGGCACAAAAGGACTAAAAAGCGGTCATTGCGAGTTACAAAGGACCACGCGCGGAAAAGTACCGTGGATATCCAGTTTGGGCAAACACCAGGATGAGTTGAAAGAGAGAGAGAGAGAGAGAGAGAGAGAGAGAGAGAGAGAGAGAGAAAGAGGGAGGAAATACACGCGCATACTTTCGAACACAGAGGCGAGTATATTTCGAAGAAAGAGAGAGGAAGGAGCGAGAGACAGAATAGGCCGGTAACGGCGCGCCGGCAACGGTATTGCCTAAAAACCGCTCGATATATCGGTGATCACAGACGTAACCCGTCATACGCTGTTTTTTTATCGATGTCCAATGAGCGCCCGGCAAAAAAACTCGACTGGCGATCGATCGAGCTTGAAAACAATCTCGAAACGCGCGGGGGGAAAAAGGAAATTCGCTGGAGGCCAACCAGACAGCTGAGAGAGAGAGAGAGGGGAAGAGAGAGCGCGCGGAGGGAGGGGGGTTGCTTGTCGATAATTACGCGCAATTTGCCCAGTAAAATATCTGCGAAATGCAAACTAGCGGCGATGGAGGGGGAGGAAACGGGATGGTCAAAGCCACTTATCGCGTTAATTTGTACCTCTGTGCAAACCGTTTCCGGACGAATTTGAACGACAGAGCGGCAGGGGAGCGGAGTGTTTGAACCACAAATAACGGAAGTGTATTTTCGCGAGTCACAACTCGCCGGGAAATCCCCGGAATCCGCGGGAATTCTCGATGCGGGTAATCGCGGATGTATCGCCTCTTCTCGTCGTCCGAGGCTGCGGTCTAATAAAGTAGCTCGGGAATCAAATCGACGAGTTCTATGGCGTCCCGACGAACGAGGGTGGAAGATCCAGATGTTCGGACGCGGAGAGGCCGCAGATGCGAGAGAATATCGTCGGGACAGGCCGTATCGCGCCGGTATCCGAGGCATTACCTGGCGCGCGATTGAATTCGCAAACACGTCGAATATTTATATCGCGAGCGAAACCAGAGACAGAGCGCACAGCGGCACGATGCACGAGGCCTGGCGTCTGGAACCGTTATGATTTTTGAGATCGATACATATTTTAACGACACCGCGCGCCAGCCCGACGAGGATCGTTTCTTACTGGCAAGCATGAATTTCAAAATAGCAAACGCGCGTACGACTTGGAACGCCAGACGGGCGACTTCATCTTACAGTCCCGTAACGTGATCCAAGATTGTTCTCGCGGGAAACTGTAATTTCTGTAACTGTTGTGCACTCGATCAATTTTCCAAGTCGGTTATCCGCATGGCAAATCGACGAACATACCGATACATCTCGCGTTCCGTTCCGACCGATTTCCTTACGCCTCTGACGTATCAGAGATCGATTTTCATAGTAATTTCGCGGATAAAAAAGAAGAAGGACTGTCTATCTACCCGTCATTAGCATTTCATTTCTGCGTAATTACCGGAGACCCCTTGATTACGATTTCTTCTGCTCCGGTTGGCGCAACCCCCCTCCCCCCTCCCCGTGTCGTCGGCGGGAAACCTGTTTGATCCGCGGAGAATGAAACGAAGAAATCGAATCAGCTCTAACACGCTCCATTCCGCATGAGCGATTCAATTTCTACGCACGCAGCCGACGTGCACGTAAAGTGGCGACTTTCGTGCCGCGCGGGCATTTCTACACGCGGCGAAGGTAACCCTGAGGTATAATTGCGAAAAAGAGTTATTCCGCTGTCCGGCCACCTTTCACCGGAAAGCAGCAGCGCGTGTTTCCCCTCCCGGGTGGAGGCCGTCGTCCACTACGTCGGAGACATTCCCGGCTATCGAACGTCGCTTTTCACCGGGACGCGAATCTACGATCTTACAAGCGAACCTCTCTCCAAACTGGTCGCGATCTACGAGCACGCACCTCGCACAAAGTCGCGCAAGTGTTCTCGGGAACACAGACACACTCGGAACTATTGTCGCGTCAAATATATCAACGACAGACACGGATGTAACGATTTTCCTGTACACGCGCGATCGTTATCTCGTAGATTACGCGGAAATCGAGCGAAACTTTTGGGAGAAGCAACGAATCGTGTGTCGAAACAGTGGGGACGATTTGACGCCACTCTCGTGCGTCATCTGAAATTTAATTAATTACGAGGAAGGGAGGGGAAGTTCGACGCGTTCCGCGCGGGGAAATATAGACCGAAGTAATTCATTATTTCGATTACGCGACGCGTTCGAATTTTCGTAATGATTATAGTCTTTCGAAAACGGGAAAGAGGAGCACCAGGAGAGGGAGGGTAAAAAAAAGAACTGCACGACTTGTACCCCAGTACGATTCGTCTCACTGAAAGACCCAGAAGCAACTGTTTTTTGCCATAAAATTTTACTGATACGCAAACATGGTACCACACAACGCCACTCCCACTCGAGGTCTACGCCACGCCCCCTCGCGAATCACCCAAATCAACCAATCGCTAATTTTCGTTGCATCAGCGTTGCACCTGAAGAGACCCGATTTTCTGGGTTAAAAAAAAACCCCGCCAAAATCATTGATAAAAAAAACGAGAAAAAGAAAAGAGAACGGAACGTGCACGCGTTTGCATTCTCGTCTTAATTTGCGGCACCGAGGCGACAGACGGTATTTCCAATTGAACGGACGAAACGGACGAAACGCACCCAGGGGTGGATCGGTGGCATCGATACAAACCCGTACACACCGGCGAACACACTCGAGGAACGAGTGCTACGTGCATTTTGAATCCTCTATCCTCGTGTCCATTATACTCGAACCATTCTCTCGCGGCGTGCGCGCTCGTATTGCCGGTAATAATTCGTACGTCTGTCTCTAAAGGGGGAAAAAGTGTCGGGGGTCCAAAAGAAGAACAAACGACAAGTGGGAACACGTGCAACGATCCCGTATTTGATATCGGGAGTGTGCGCGATTCAGTGCTCTCTCCCTCCCTCTCTCCCTCCCTCTCTCTCTCTCTTTCTCTCTCTCTCTCTCTCTCTCTCTCTCTCTCGTCCCTCTGTTGCCTTCAATTTATTTCACCTTCCGTTTCTAAACAAAAGATCATTCTTACAGAGTCCCGGGTTTCGGCGATAGTCGTTGTTTGTCCGTCGTCCACGCTCGTTTGCGAAACAGACGTTTGTCGTTTGTCTCGCATTTCGAGGAACGAAATAAACGCGAGGAAACTTTACGGACATGCGTGTGGAAAATTTAAGAGCTGACTGATTGTGAGAGTAGTTTTTTTGATTTATCAGAAATTTGGATGTTTAATGTAGCATAGTTTAGGTATACTTGTGATCGGTGGACTACAGACGTTTATGGATTTTTAAACACAATATCCAGAAATATATAAACTGTTCAGAGTTTAACAGATTATTTACCACAGGAAACAAATTTATAGTCTGATCAATTTCTTTAATTATATTCATAAAAGTTGCAAAAGAATTCTAGATTATACACCTGGTACTTGGCAATATGGTTACTTTGATTGTGTAATGATCTATATTTCACAAGAGGCACTCTATAAATCTCCTTTGTGTTTTTAAAAATTCAAACACTTTTTTTTTTATTAGTAAACTAGACAATAGAATATTTTTCCTAAACTGCAGAAAATATTTATCAGAGACACAGACTCCTGAATCTTCCTGCTCTGTTAATGCTCCATTAAGTTTGAATGGTCACGCTATTATCACGTCATATTGAACTATGCTAATCCTGCGCACGATATAAATTTCACTCGCGTTTTCGTTCAGAAAAATATTTTCAATCGCAAACACTTGCGACTCGTAGATAATTCACATTTACCTAATAATGTTTACTTCAACTTTACTTTTTTGTGGATGTCTGTGTTTCAAAAATTCAACAATGATACCAACTAACAATTACTCTGGAAGATAGACAATTGAATTTCAGATAATGATCGCGCGTTAAACGGTAAAGGAATACCCAAGTCGTAGAATATCACGTCGGTTAAAAAACGACGAAGCGAAACACGCTTACAAAAAGGAGAAACCTTCTCCGTTAATTACTTAGCGGTGAAACGAACCGTTTCATATCCGCGAATTAACTAGCTACAATCGAGCGCGCGATTACGAGGGTCGAACTCTAAGAAATTACCCGGTCACGATACCCTTAGGATTGAGAGCAACTGCACGAGCGGTTCGGTATTCCCGGACTGTTTGAGCAAATTGAACGGGGTTAATGAGACCGAGGTGCGTATCGCTCGACGATCGAAGAACAGATCGGTGGGAGAGGGGAAAAAAGCTGTAATCAAGCGAGTATCGTCGATTTGCCGTTCATATTCGAAATTGCTGTCGTCCCGTAACCATTATGTCCGAGCCAGTGATATCGGGACCACGCTAATTTATGCAGGCGCGCGCGATAATGTAGCCAGACAATGTGTAAAGTTTCGAGACAAAACTGCACGACTCGTACCCTAGTGCGATTCGTCACACTGAAGGGCCCAGAAGCAACTGTTCTGACTAGGAAACGAAGACATAAACTTTTATTGATATGCAAACATTTGAATCGACACAAAACAAATTACAGGCGCGATCGCTCAGTACCAGATAACGCCACGCCCCCTCGCGGATCTCGTGACCCAAATCAACCAATCGCTAATTTTCGTTGCATCTGAAGAGGCCCGATTTTCTGGATTAGCCCCGCTAAAATCACTTTGAGTGATAAAAAGATGGACAGGATGAGAGTTGTGTTTTCAAAGAGACGGTGGCATCGATGAGCCAAATCAGGGTGAAAAAGGGGGGTCGAGAAGGAGGGGAGAGAAGGTTGCGACTACTCGAGGAGAGGGAAATCGGGCTATGCACGCGATTCTATTGAGTGGAACACATCTGCCGTGGCGCATTGTGTCGCACGCTCCGCTTCATCCCCGTGACCCGAGCTCGACACGTGATGCAACCGCGACTCCTGCTGCAGCAGGAAAAGGGTCTGGCAGGTACGACAACGAGGAGGAATCGAGAAAACGACAGCGATCGAAGAAGGGAGAGCGCGAGCCTGTCGATTGGCGAGAGGAAGGAAGGGAAGAAAGAAAGAAAGGAAAAGAGAGAGAACCTCACCCTTTCAGTCTCGTGCCAGACCTTTATCGAGTTATATCGTCATATCGTCGTACCTGCCAACCAATAAATCTGCGCGAGGCCCTTTCACCGAGGCATCCGCTCTGATTTATGACGGAATTAATATTAGATCCACCGAAAATATCGTCGATATATCGGGTTGCGCGATTACCTCCGGGGTGAGTCGCCACGTGGGGGGAAAAAGGTGCGCGCGTGAGCCATTCAAAAAATCGACTACATACTCTCTCTCTCTCTCTCTCTCTGAAATACGCCGCGAATCTTGCAAAAGACGGTCCATCCTTTGATTTATCCCTGATCGTTGAAGGATTTAAATACTTCGGGACAACCGTTGGTCGAATAGGAAACGTGAACTTCAGGAGTGAACCGGAGTTATTTGAAATCGCGAGGCAAGGCTCGCAGAGGAGAAAGCGATCTTCAATTGCCGGGGCGGATTTAGAGAAAAAGAATGTATCGACCTACATAGTTCAAGTTGTGAACAAATCGTCTGAACAGAGATCTTTGCGCTTTGACGTCGGCCGAAAAATCCGATCGATCGACTCTCCGCGCGTCTTTCTTTCCTCCGAGGAAGGAACGTTTCGCGGCGACGAATAAAACGAAATTTCGCGAGGCTAACGTCGAGACGCGCAATTGAAAATTGTTATCCAGCACGGGAGGCAACAGGAGTTTTCCATTCTCCTGGCTGGCTCCGTTCGGTTATAATCTCGAGTGCATTTTTCATAGCGACGCGTTACGTTACATATTTATGTCACGCCCCGATGTCCGACTCCTTTCACGTCGCTGGATATGCAGAGGCTGCACGAACGTAGGACGAGGCTCTTACAACGTGGTACCCATTAATAATTTAGCAAGTTGAACAAAAGGGTGGTACTTGAATTTGATGTTACCATGCTTCTGCCACTCTCTCCCTCTCTCTCTCTCTCTCTCTCTCTCTCTCTCTCTCTCTGTTCGTTCTCTTCCTTCCGTCCTTCCTTCCTTCCTTCCTTCCTTCCTTCCTTCCTTCCTTCCTTCCTCCCATTTGTGTCTGTTCCCTGCCTCCGTTCCGCATTCTGTTATCCACGAGACTCGTCGTACCCTCTCGTATTCCTTGTATTACGATATATAAATCCTTTTCAGAGGCGCGCGTCCGCCCTCTTCACAGAAAATCCGGACGGACGGGGATGAAAATGGGAGATTACACGCGATTACAGACCCTCCTGGCCGGACCCTCGAGCCAGTTAGCCTACTTTCGAATAACTTTTGACATCGCGCTCTCCAGCCAAACGTACCGGTTAATCGGCCAACCGTCGGCTTATTGTTGAATACGCTATGAATTAATGATCCATCGTCACGATGAGTAGCGCGGTTCAACGGTTGGAAATTAGCCGAACAACGCTTAGCTCGTTTCGCTTTTTCAACCGAGTCGCGACGGCTGTGCTTTGATGTCCGTGCGGTTCGTTGTGTCGCGGACAAAATGCCGTTTCGAGCGGGAGAACAAAGTGATTCGTTAGTATTTTTTAATTTTCCCCCCTCCCGCCGGCGAAACACAATTAGAGAAACTATTCTCCAAGAGAACGAGCAGCCTCCGAAAGTCCGACGACGGCCTTTTGTCGATCGCCAGAAAAACCGATTGTTCGTTCTACCGTGACGCATCGCGAATATACGACAGAACGATAACCACCGACGCACATGACAGATTATGCCGGTCATTGAATTTTTCAATCACGATGCGCGCTTTGTACGCGCCGTCGTCGTACGAACGGCGTCCAACAGTCACGATCAAAGATCCTTGTATTCAAACAGCCGTGATCGCACGCCTTTCACGTGTCTCCGATTTACATATGGGGTTACGGCTCCATCCGCGGGGAAAATGAAACAATCTCGTTATGTAAATGGACACCGAGAGCAACACCCAGTGTCACTGACGTCGGACCACACTTCGTCACGTGTGTTTTCTCCTCTGTCTAGCCCCGCGCTCGACGAAACGCAAACGGCTGTCGAATCACACATGTGCATTTTATCGCTGAAAGTGATTGGGGTAACCCAGAAAATCGGGCCTCTTCAGGTGCAACGCTGATGCAACGAAAATTAGCAATTGGTTGATTCGTGAGGGGGCGTGGCGTAGACCTCTAGTAGGAGTGGCGTTGTCCAGTACTGAGCGATCGCGCCTGTAATTTATTTTGTATAGATTCAAATGTTGGCGTATCGATAAAATTTCATGGCAAAAAAGTCGTCTTCCTTTCCTAGTCGGAACAGTTGCTTCTGGGTACCGGGGTACAAGTCGTGCAGTTTTTTTATGTATATACTTGTTTCAACTTTGATTTCTAATGTCGCGAATCTCTCGACACTTCTCTGTCTATTTAAACGGCATCAAACGTTATCTGCTACCTCTTGCCAATCCTTCGTTGAACTTTCTTCAAAAGGACGAATCTACCTCTACGTTGTTGATTATGCAAGTCCGTCAAAAACTCGTATCTCGAACGCCTGTTTTATTACCTGCAGTCGGCCGGTTAATAAGGGTTCGACGAGACAGCCGTTGGCGGGAAGAAGTTAATAGGAATTTCTAAAGTTAATTAAGAAATGATAATAACTCACTGGCCGCGTCGGTAGATTCCTTATTTATTCCACGTCCTCTCTCGCCCCCTCCTCCCCCGCTTTCTCAGCGTGCAATCGTCCCGGTCCACCGTAACTCGCGTGACGGTAGCGAGAACGCAGCGAGATCATGACACCAGCTTGTTACTCGAATGTAGGCTTACGACCATTCAACACGGTACATCGCACCCAGCCTTATTACGAGTGCAACGCGCGATTCATCGTAAATTAAAGGAACGAAGGGAGCAATCAGCAATCTCGCAATAGACCGACGCCGGAGATAAGGCCCGGGCTCGTTGAATCTCGTTTAAGTGCCTCGAGCCTGTGTCTAAACGAAGTCGCTGGCCGAGGGTGACTCGTTCTTACGCGTTCATTTCTCTACTTAGAAATTCCTCTCCCATTGTCCGCAGGGTCAGCGCGATGCCAACAAAATAGTCTTTCTACCGATTCCTTCCCTATCCTCCTTGATACACTCTCTCGGCACTATCTTCTTTCCACCCGGTCGAATGACGAGAGAATTCAAGAAATACGTAGATACGCGGCCGGGTGTCGTTGGCCTTACCAAGAAGAAAGTTTCTTCTCTCGTTGCACGAGAGATGCATGTACATGCGAGCTACACTCCCGCTCAAAAGTCTTGGTACAATCTTGGGATCTTTTTACTTTTAATACTCGGTACTTGTCGCGGATTATCGTGTACACGCATTTCACACGATGTAATACCTTATATTAATCAAAATCTTTATTGTACAAAGTATATTTTGCACCTATTGCGTTCAATTACATTGCACGCATTTTGATTGAAAATTAAATGTAAGTAAATGTACTTTGTATTTAATTTAATTTCATTGTACGTATGTATTGTAATATAATACATTAGTATGTCAATAGAGTATTTATTGTAAAAAATATATTTTATATTTACTGCATATGTAACAATTTATATCACATATTGTACTTATTGTACACAATTATTTATAACTTACTAATATTATAATTAAATATTTGTAATTTATTAATTTATTGCGCTATTTTTGTCGGACAAATGTAGTAATCTTGTCCCAAGGTTTCTGAGCGGACGTCGCACGTAACATCGCTGCCTGTGCGTATCTCTACATTCCGATGCGCGTACCATTTCTCGTTCCCCAGTTATTATCATTGACACGAGAATTTGTTGCCAGCAAATTACTCATTAAATGTCCGTCATCTAAGCGCATATCGAGCCCCGATGGATGCGCGTCGCGATCATTTAGCGGGCAAGATGAATGAACCAGTTGCCCGTATCGAAAAATAAATTGAAAATCTATAATGAAAGATCTTTCTCAATCCATCACGCGTTACGTCCGTTGCCGAAAGAATGATGAAAGTTTGTTAGCTATTTTTTCACCGAATATTTGTCGCTGCGCGCTGTACGCGATATTCTCTGTCTTGTCGGTTGTACGTCATCGAGTGTTTGATCGATACGCGATGGATATCGGTCGCGGGATCAATAAATAAAAGCAAACAAGCGCATCCTCCTCTCTATTTTTCGTTTCGTTGCAGCTATACTCTATATATACACCTGCGTCTGTTTTTGACTTTATCGCGCGACTTATAATTACGTTCGATATCTATTCTCTCTCTCTCTTTCTCTTTGCATCCTGAACGATAGATAATTTCTTCTCTCAAATTCCAGCGAATAATACAAAAGAAAATCGCATATAATCACAATAAAAAAAGAAAAAAAAAAAAACACGGAAATAGAACGCGGTTAATCCTAATGCCGGTTGTTAATTTATATCGGCGGTCATTAATAGCGAGGGCATTGATAAACGAGGGAGCGGTCGAGCGGCCGAGGCAGTTGCGCGTTCTTCAAACGATTATACCCCGGACGACACGCCGATTACATTATGATCGTTCGGAGAGTTCTCGATTAGCCGGCAATTAATAAAACCGATAACCGAACGCGGAAAGTCGATTGGCGCCAATCGCTCAACGATAAATGGCAAATGTAGGAAGGACGATTCAGAGAAATCGATAACGAGCTCGTCTCTTTCACCGTTTACCATTCCTCGCCATCGGTAAACCGTGGATGAAATGTTTATGTACCCATTGGTATATAATGTTCGCAAAGCGCGCTTTAAACTCTCTGTCCGTGCTGACAAGAACTTTTTCTTCTTTTATTTTTTTTTTTTTTGTTCGCGTTTCTTTCGCTCATCTTTCTCCCCAATAATTCGATTTGTTGCATTTTCCGGTCGGTAGCCACGTTTGATTAATTATGAACGTTAGAAAAGTGGGAGAGTGGTAGACTGTTAAAAATGTTATTTATTCAAATTTACCTCGTGGCTGTTTTTTTTTTTTATCAGTTCTTTCTTATCAGACAACTGGACTGTGGGTTTCTCCGCAAATTCATAAAAAGAGGAACCTCGATAGAAAATTGTTAGAATAATTTTGACCCTAACATTGGTATCATCCGTTCATTGAAAAAAAAGTGACAAAAATTTGGGATGATTTGAAAGTTTTTAACACGATTAAATGTTCTCGTTGATATCTGTAAACTCTAAATTTTAGCAACGTACAACTGTAAAGAAATGGAAAGTTCGTGAGAAATAGAGTTCAACTGGTGAGAGGTTAGACGGCAACGGCTAACACGCGTGTCTAAAGACGAGAAGAAGGGAGGGACAAGTAGGATCATTAGCCTGTAAGGAAGAATGGTTACACCCCGTTGTGGATGTACGTGTGGCGTAGGGAAATTTTCGGTTAAACGAGCGGTACCTTTTACACGGAAAATTGAGTAATAATATGATACCGCGAACGGTATATTATCTTCCATTAGCGAAATCTCATCGTGCCAGGCCTTAATTATCATTAACGACAGCGAAATCGATAGCGCTCTCTCTCGGTGTACACGAGCTCGTCAGGTTTCATGGAGAGCGTCGATAAGCTTTACGAGGCTGTGGAATAATTCGCAATAAGGCAGGAAACCCGGGGCAGAAACTCGGCGGTGTGCCCGCAGCCGATTCATCCGTGGAGTTCATCCTTTTTTCTCTCTCTCTCTCTCTCTCTCTCTCTCTCTCTCTCTTTCTCTCTCGCACACACAGACGGCACGCACACACGCATGTAAATTCTCCCCGGTGGAAGATTCCTTTCGCGGAAACGAGAAAACGTGGTTGTACAGAAATTGCTTTTTCCTCTCCATTTTCTTACTTCGGTCACCGAGGCACGCCGTTTCACCGAACGAGGTCTGCTGCATGAATGGAATTCGGAGTCGAAACTTAACGCGACTGTGTATTTCACTTTCGACTGGGGGGCTGGGGTAGGAGAGTGGGGGTTGGAACTCTCTCTCGCGGAGTTCTCGGATTTCACGGCTACAACGGCCAACCCGCGATTACTTTTCTTCCGCTCGCTCGAACTTTCGCGTTACATCCATTCAATTCGGCTGTGTTATTGAGAGTGGTACACGGCAGGCGAAAAATGCTTCGCCGTGTCAATGGACGCGCGGACACATTCGCAGTTCGAGGAATAGAAAGGGCAATGGCAGAACTCTCTGCAACACTCGGAATTTCGGTTTTTCATTTGCAAATTCTTCGAAATTCGACTATCATTGTCATCTTTCTTCGAATCGCGTTGCATTATTATTGCTGTGTCGCGCAATAATTATTGAAATTTCAGTCCACGTATCATTTGGAAAATTTTATAAATTTCAGTAGCTTTAACGCACGTACGGCATGGCTTGAAAATTCAGGCTTGAACTCTTCAAAATTCCCCCGCACTGAGCGACGCTGCGTGTTCCGCTGCCACGCTAAACGAATCATTTCAAGACCGTTTAAATTTGCAGACGCTCCGTGTCAAAGAGACTCTAGACCCGAACTTATTTCAAACCCAATAATCAAAAGTGAAAGTGAAAGCGGAACGGGAGCGAAACACTCGTAACTGTTCCGGATAGGTGGATTTACACGTCCGATTAAACACTTTCCGGGCAACGCTCTACGGTTCACTGCGAACGCTCGAAAAGCAACGAATTCGTCATCCGAAAATTCTTCTGGCTCCGCCTTTAAGAGGCAGCGTCGCGTGTTTCGCTCGCGAGAGTTGCCGTCTGAAATTCTCTCTCTCTCTCTCTCTCTCTCTCAGTCTCTAAGTCTCTCACGCAGACTCCAGCGTCGTCTCGTCGTCGTCGTCGTCGTCGTCGACGTCGTCCCGTAGCCCTATACCTCGGCAACCAACCCGGCTTCTTCTGCTCTTTGCCTCTGTCGAGGAATATTAATTACGACCACTTCACAAAAGACACCGACCGGAAGTTTTTGCCGGCTATCAAATGCAGAACAGGTTAATTAAATTCTCACCGCTCGCGGCTTGCAAAGGGACGACGCGGCTTGCTGGGCGCGCGCGCCGTGGTCCGCACAATGCCGGGATCAGAACACCTCGAGGTTCTGTTAATTAGGCACACGATGAATGGCACTACGTTCATCCGAAAACGCTTCAAGTCAGCCTCACGACTCTGTCGTCATCCGTCACGCGCGCGTCGAATCGTACACGCTGGACGCGACTATCGCTAGGCGCGTTCCGTTCTTGCTCATTCTTCGACCGGAAGTGCAATAAAATCAAACGGAATCAGCCGACTCTCGCGTTATTTCCAGATCGCGCGCGCGCAGAGAGGAACCGTGTAATTCGGATTCGTTTATTTCTCTTCTCTCCACTCCCCTCCGATAATACGCACGTATCGCGAAATTACACTAGGCAGGGAGGTTTTTACCATCTCCAGGTAATTTTCTTTCGCCGCTGCCGCCGCGAACCAACAAACGAAAAACGATTTCAACAAGTACGTTTCGTTCGCGACAACGCGCTCTTTGTCCGCGCGACTGACGGAGTCGCGGCAAGTCGCGCAATAATCAAACTAATTAGGCGATACCATCAACCGACGGTCAGCGAGGATTGATTTCCACGGGCCTACAGACAAAACCCCATAAGCGTAATTGGATAGAGAATACCACCGAACAGTTTATATTGATCGGAATGTTCACATCAACGATGTAATCATATTTGTCCAGGCATGCTTTGGAGCCCATTCCCATTGTGTTTGCTTAATAATTATGGATCGATTTTGGCATTGGATAATATTGACCTCTGTCCCTGCCACATATCACTTCGTTGCGGTGCATAAACGGGTAACGGGCGACCGCAATCTAGCGCAATCTAGACGATCGGACGAAAAACCACGCCAAACGTGCGTATCTATTTTGCGCATGAAACAACGTCGAACGTCCGCGATGTGTTCGGTCGTCGGCGAACATCGATAATTTTCAATTTTCTGTCTTCCGTCAAGCGCCGAAACCTCGTTTGCAAATTCGTTTGTTACGGGGACGACGTGCAGAGGAGATGACGGACGATACGTTGTTATCGGTTACCTGGTTCCAGTTTACACGGAACAAAAATGATCAGCGAAATTTGACATGACCCGTTGTTGGCGCAGCCCCTGTTCACTCGCACACGGCCACGGCAAGTTTTAATTAACGAGTGGAGCGGCGCGAGGCTGTTGCAGAAACCTCGATGCATTCCCCTTCGTCCGGCGTAGTTGATCGCTCCGGAGGTATGTAACTTTGCGTACATATATGCGACGACGGTGGCCTATAAACCCTTCGGGGATTACACGTGCAGATGCGCGTAAACCCTGGTGCTAGATAGTCGCCGGACATCAGGCTTCCGTTATTTCGTCCATCAAAAACGCGCGGATTAACGTTAGAAGATTTTCCCGTGCATCGTATTCCGAAAATGGTTTACGTTCGCTTCGCGAAATCAACTAACCTTTCGGTGAATCTGGCCGACAGTTTCCATCGAAATCAATTCTTTTTTCTTGTTTTTACTTTGGAAAAAGAGAGAGGAAAAACTGCACGATTTGTATCCCAGTGCGATTCGTCTCGCTGAAAGGCCGAGAAAGCAACTGCTTTTGTCATAAAATTTTATTGATATGCAAACATTTGAATCGATACCAAACAACGTCAACTCCTACTCAAGTCTACGCCACGCCCCCTCAAGAATCACGTGACCCAAATCAACCAATCGCTAATTTTCGTTGCATCAGCGTTGCACCCGATTTTCTGGGTTACCCCCGCTAAAATCACTTTCAGCGATAAAAATAGAAATCTGGAATATCTAATCGCGTCCGAGCTCAGCCGATACGCCTCGTCAGAAACGGTCCGATTTGCCACGTGAAATTCAGCCGGAAATTATATCCGAGGATTGTAATTCTATCTCGACCACTAGCTGCGCATTTGCTACCCTAGATTTGCAGCTTGTCAATATTAACCACGTGAAGCACCAAAGAGTAAGAGATACCGAGTAGAAGGTACCTCGTGGAAACTTGTTCTATTTGCCGACGAATTAACAGAGAGAATTTGCAAATTCAAAATCGTAATCGTACAGCGAGTGAGATCTCTACGAACGTTCCCCGCGAAATGTACTTACAAACAACACCTACGTAATACACCTGCGTAATTTGCTCGCTTTTAGACGCAAGAGATTCAGAGTCGAATTTTTCCAGAGCACGCTCTGTATATACGCGCGTGTCGGTGTGTGTCGGCCGATGTCGAACGTCGAAAAGTGTCGGCCCGCTCGGCGGGGAAGGTGTTACACGTATCCCAGGGGCAGCGGTGCATGTCGGGCTAATTGATTCCCAACGACGACGCGCACGTGTCACGCGTCATCAGCTGCAGTGTGCATATGCACACGGGCAGCTCGCGCGCGCGTTTTATGCGCACGAAGGCCGACTCTGCGAGTTTCGAGCCCGCACGGGTAAAATTCATGCGCGTCGCGGTCGCGTGACCGTGATTTTTAATTCGTTTATGCCGCCGGTCTCAGATATTCCAATGAAATGGATTTTCAAGCGCTCGAATCGACAATTTACATCGCCGTTACACACGCCGATTCGGATATGAATAACCATCAGTTTCGAGGTACGGCGATCGATAACTCGTCCATTAAAATATCCCGCGTGATATTAACTGCCGAGATAATTTACCGGAAACTCGTGGTTTTCCGCTCGTTGTTCGGCTCGATGTTTCCCCCGTGTTGGCCAGTTAGCCGACGAATTAACCGATTCCGCGCGACAAGTGTTTCTCGTTCGTCCGTTGCTCGCGGAAGGTGTACAGGCGTACTCGCTGAACGCGCTGGCAGGCCCACGTGTCCCTTTCTTTCCTACCGTTATCTCGGATCGTACGGCGTTATTAATGAGCCCACAATGCGAACGGGTTGTGCGTATTACCCCCGCGGCAGGTATACGACGTAATAAGGTATTATCGTTGCGCTTGCATTGTCGTCGCGGGCTCCGCTGGAAATCCGGGGCCGCAGCCACCATCTCGTCTCGAGATTCACGAGGAGAGATACTTTCCTGTCGGTTGCCTGCCGGGGTAATCCAATTTTTCTCGTTTCACTTTTTTCATTCGGCGAACTTCGTTTCGAAACTTGTAATCTCCTAGATTGAATGTATAACCGCCAAAGGAAGTATATACGCGCGTATATATACGTGTATACATCCTGTTCAATGTGCAAGCTGCATTTTATTAGAATAGTTCGTTCTAAGTTTTTTAATAGAACGCCTTTCCTGTGCATATACACGGTTGTATCCTTTCTTGTCTAACGTAACGCAACCGACAGAGAGAGAAAGAGAGAGGGAAACTTTTTCTTATTTTATTCTCTCGCGCCGTCGCGATGCAAATGCCAGTGAAATTTTTGTCGGTGAAAGTGCAGACAAACACAAGGAGAGGAGTGTGTACAGGAACGACGTGATTTTTCTACAGCCATTAGCGCATTACCGGCTCTGAGAGGTTACATCCCGTGTAACAGAGGAAATCGATGGATACCTCGTCTCGGTGTCTCCTACTTAACGAGGAAAGCTCAAATTCGGCCAAAGGAATCGGCAACGAACGAACAAATGGGAGCAACGAAAGCTGTGATTGATATAAAGGTTCGCGCAACGACAATAGAAGACAACACGAGGCGAATCGTATTTTCCCTTTCCGCGGTATTTCTTTCCCTCGCCGAGCGGAAACAAGCTATCGAAACGCGAAACGCGATCGCGTGCGTTCTCGGCGACGACGTCGAAAGTCTCCACTTAAATCGTTTAACCGAGTGCTAGACGCGCATGCTGGCAACTTTGGTGGCCCCGGCAGCGACTACACACCGATTCTATTCCCGTCGTTTTCGACTCCTGCCATATTTTGCCCTTTCATTAGGCGACGAAAGCCACCGTGATTAATGGAGTTCGGTTACCGCGCGGTTTTCATTCGCTGCGTCACCCCTCCGACAGCCATGCCAGTCACGAGTTTCGTGAAGCGCGATACAAACGCGTGGAAACGGAAAGGTTTAACGGATGAAAAGACGGAGAGGGTGGGAATCGCTCGCGATCGTTCGCGTGAATCGTAAACACGTACGGTACGTTTCTGCTACGGCGAACACCGAGTTACCCACCGAGCTGGAACTTTGAAAAACGAAAAAGGAAAAAAGAAGAAACAAAAAAAAAAAGAAGAAAGAAAGAAAGAAAGGGAGAAAAACAACTCGGTGAGGGAAGAAGATACGAAAAGCGGGAGGGACCGAGATAGGGCGCGCGTTCTGCGAGAGTAAGTAAATACGAGCGAATCGTGCGTAGAGAGAGGAGCGTGGGCGACGCCACGCGTCAATAGATATCGTTCTAATGAAGAGACCTCGACTGATGCGTCCCGTCTTTGCTCGCGCAACCCCTCGATTTCGCAAAACGCGACGACGCGCGTTCGACGGTTCCTCCTCCGCCGCCGGTGAAGTGAAACCAGTCACCAGCAGACGAGCGAGCAGAGTCCATCCACGGTTCTGCGTAAAAAGAAAAACGCAAACGCCGAGACACGGCCGTCGCGTCGCGCGCGCGCGTGTACTCGCGATACAAAACACTTTTATACCGAGTCTACATCGACAGCTATGTATGATCCATGCGCGAGCGACCTCGGCCCCCTCCGGGTCCTTTTCACGAGTGCACATAATGCGATCTCATTTTATTTTGCGCCTCCCCGTTATCATCTGCGTTCGTGCAATGCCGCCGGCTGGCGTTCACGAGGGAGGAATGGCAGGCTGCAGGAAGAAGAGAAAAAAAGAAGGATGTCCCGTCCCTTTTTCAACGCTTCCTCGTCTTCGCGTAAACTAAAGTCAAGTGGATTCGTCTTTTTTTTTTTTTTCGCCGGCGTTCTTGCGCCTTGCTCGCGCTTCTGCGTTAAAATTCGAGAGCGAACGTCGCTGACGCGTGTATAGTTGCCAGCCGGTCGCAGAATGATACGAAACGAAACGAGAGAAATTGTATCTTTTGAAATTTACGCGATCGTGCTGGCGATAACGAGTCAAACGAAAAAAAACTGCACGACTTGTACCGCAGTACGATTCGTCTCACTGAAAGGCCCAGAAGCAATTGCTTTTTGCCATAAAATTTTATTGATATGCAAACATTTGAATCGATACGAAACAAATTACGCCACTCCTCCTCGAGGTCTATGCCACGCCCCCTCACGAGTCACGTGACCCAAATCAACCAATCGCTAATTTTCGTTGCATCAGCGTTACAGAGCCTGAAGAGGCCCGATTTTCTGGATTACCCCCGCTAAAATCACTTTCAGTGATAAAATATGAAATGAAACACCGAGGAAAAGAAGTTGTTCGCAACGGAGTTAACGAGTCGCAACTTGGTGGAATGGAACAAAATTAACCTATGGTTATATTACGACCTCCATTATATTCCCATCGTCTTGTAAAAGACTACTTTGAACACGTATTAACTGAGAGTTTCTGTCGATGGGGACCTTTGAAACTACGAAACTCGAAGGAAAAATCGACACGTTCTCGGTTAAACTGCGATATTAAACTGGGAAAGGTGATATCACCGATACGTAGCTCGGTGATATCGACCAGTCAGACACGGCGAATCGCTATGCGACGGAACAAAGCGCATAGATAATGAACGACATTGGCGACGGGTTCGGATCGTTGTCGATTGCCGCGCTCACCGCAACGATAATCGAGAGAGGTTAACGATCGACGTGGCCGAAGGTATTGCGAAAAACATCGTGACGCGTCGCTATTGATTGTTGGCAGCAACACCGGCAACGTGCGTACGCCAGAAGAAGATGGGTACGCCGCTCTCTCCCGGTCCGATGTTTCGACCCTTCGCGTAACAAATTGTTTATCACCACATGCTCGACTCTCACAACGTACGGAAATGGGGTTGGGTGGCCGCGACGCCGACCTCGCAAACATCCAACGCCAATCTTCGCCCGTTGCCGTAGCATACGTCGTTCCTTGTCCGGGGGTTGCCCGCAGTATAAACGTAAAAGTGCGCACACACGCGCGCGTCTGGTTTACTATACACTAGGCGCAGGGATAGAAACGCCAACCGAGGGGTTGGGCGAGTTCGTAACTGCGGTCCATTACAAAAAGTCGGGGAAAGATCCTTGTTTCGTTCCTCTATCTCTTTTTTTTTCCTTTCCTTTCTCTTTCCTTTCTTTAATATAGACGGATCACGCGCGAGCTCACGAGGTTTATAATATCCGCGCGCATACATACATACATGCATGCGTTTCTTTTCTTCTTTTGTCCGACGGCGCCCCGACCAGACGGACAACTATACCACGGAATATTCTCCTTGCGCATCGAGATATCCGCGCAGAGACTTTCGTACGGGGAAGGACGCTATTATGAGCGCGGTAAGAACGGCCGGCGTACCGGAGGCATTTGAAAGATTTCAATTCCGGTGGCGGGTCTCGCGAAAGAGACAGAGTAATCGTCGGGGATCAGGTATTCAATATCGGTTGGAAGGCTGAAATAATCGCGAGCGGCGGACGACGCCTCGACACACCAACTTTAATTCAATCAACCGTCGAGTTTCTATCACGATTGATCAATATTTGCCGCGCGATAGTTACTCCCGTTATGATTTTCGCTTTCAAGTTTTCGCCGCGACGTTGAAACGAGACGTTTCGCCATCGTGTTTCACTGGCTATCAATCTCCGTCTCTCTTCTTCTCTGTCCTTCTTTCTGACAATTTCTGCATGAGGAGGCACTTTGTGGTTCCATGCCGGTCCGACAAAAATTCACTCGATGTTCGATCGATAGGAAACAGTGAGACAAGAGGGAGAAAGACAGATTGGTGGGCACCGGTGCGGACAGTTAAGCCTGGCAGCTTTGCTCGAGGATCCTCGATAAGGAAGTTTTGAACAAACGAGCGTGTATCGACGTGCGTGCACCTTCTGCGTCGTGTTCGTGTTGGTTAGACGTTCGCCAACGCGAAATATAAACGAACGAAGACGGCGTTGAACGAAGACGGCGTTGAACGAAGAACGCTTGGAAGCTACGAGAAGGAAACAGCAACGGGATAAAACGCGAGCTCGGTTCATCGGATAGTCTTTATCTCATTACTGATATCGCATCGTACGCGTCTCGTCCCGGTTTTCGTCCCCCTGTCTTGAACAAATGTTTGCGCCGCACTGCCGCGGACAGATAGTGGTGCAAACCGGTAGACCGGGTCTCTCGCAGAGAAGTCGCTTCCTGTTTGCCCTCAAACGTGCCCCGAAGCAAAGAACACGTACGCAAACGCACGCCAGCTTGTAGACAAACGGGGCCGCGATCGGTTTTTGAGTCCCCACTTACAACCGAGCTATTATATTTCGGTTAGGACGAGTTATCGCCTTTCGGAAATTTTCACCTAGTTGTGAAGCACGTTGGGAAAGGTGCCGTGCGTTCAACCTGCACTCTCATAACGCATTATCTCGCGGGGAGACGAGATAATGTGTGTGTTGTACGCGCCCCAACAAGACGACGCGGCTGGTTCTCTCGGCCCTGTCGGATCGAACTTGGCGTGTTTGCGCTCCTAGTTACGAGCAACCACCGTTTCGAAACAGTTCGCTTGCCGTTTCGTCAATGTCGTTAACGGGAAAGCGGCAATTGATGACAATAGACTTCCGTTCACGAGGTGGAAGCTCAAGTTGAGTTTAGCGTCTCGGGATTTTTAATATCGAACGTTGATATCTTTGATATTACCACTGAGAGTGATTTTAGCGGGGCCTCTTTAGGTGCAACGTTGATGCAACGAAAATTAGCGATTGGTTGATTTGGGTCACGTGATTCGCGTGGGATAGACCTCGAGTAGGAGTGGCGTTGTCTGGTACTGTAATTTGTTTCGTATCGATTCAAATGTTTGCGTACGAATAAAATTTTGTGACAAAAAAGTGGGACGAATCGCAATGGGGGCACAAATCGTGCAGTTTTTTTAAATATTCTGATGGATTTACAACTCGCGTGACGAAGATGTTGTACGTGTAATTCGTAATTGGACAATGTTCGCTGGTTTGTCAGGATGATAAGAAGATTCTGCATCTCGCCAAAGATATTTCCACTACAAAATCGCGCGGGTGAACGAGCTTCAGCCGCAATTTCGTTAAACGCTCCGACGGCGCCCAGCCGAATACATATTCAACGATACGTTTTTTTAAAATACTCCGCGAGGCTCTTTGAAACACCGTTTCAGTGATGCAATGCCGGTAGGCACGCGCGCGGTAAACGAACGCTTTCATAATAGGTTAATGCAGGCGCATACATAACGCGCTGTGAACGCGCATCGCGCGGTGAACGTTCTCGTTAATCTTGACAACGTATCTGCGTACGTTCGCGCAGGTCGAGATAACCGGTGGAGGCAGCGGCTTGACAACGGGAAAACAACGTCGCGCGTGTGTCTTTACTTTTATCCGCGGTGCGTAGTTTATGGCATGGAAACGGCATTAGTCCCGATAAATACGTATATAGCAAGCATTCGCTGGGTGGCACCGAGCTGCTGGAACACGGGGGGATGGATATCGGCGTGAGAGCATATTTCGCCGTCTAAGACAAATGATGTATCGCCCTTTAGGAAATATATCAGGCGTGAAAGATACGACGCGTGTGTTAGATGAGGAAAGAAATTTAACGGGAAAGCATCTGAGAGAGATGGGGAGAGGGGGAGGGGGGCTGGTCTCGCCACGGCGAAAGATCGATTCGCGGTCTGAGAGCATGAGATTCCTGAACGAGCGCGCTGACGCCTACGGTATCCCAGGTTTTATGTAACGCCGTTTGCCATCACGGATCTTAGGTGGTCGACAGATTCTATTGGTGAAACCGGGTCGCTTCGCCGTCCAAGCGGTACAAGCCTGACGCGCTTCTGCGCCGGACGACAACTCGAAATAGCGACCAGCGTGACAGAGACGCGATAGGTAAACGTTCGCGGAACTATTTGGAAAGACGCCGAGGTATAAATTATCCAACGGGATTGACCTAAACAACTGTTAGTACTCGCGTCTGACAATCTCGCAGCGCGGACAAGTGCTGAGCCAACAGGTTTAGGTTCTCGAATTAAACAATCCCGACCCCTATTTATCCCTATTTATTAAGATGGCTTGGCGGGATTGATTTAACTTTGTAACGCGGCTACAGCCTGCCGATAATTAATTCTCCATCGAGCGATTTTTAAAACAAGATAATGGTAACAGTTTGTTCTCCGTAAAAGGACGGAACAGTTAAAATACCAAGCATTCTGCTAAAACAAGCACGCTCTTAATTATTTGGGGCAATCTAGTCCGCGCAATGGACTCTCCGCTGGCGTGTACGAAACGACACGATTTCCATCGTGCGCGCGAGGAAAGCAAAAACGGTACAAAGAAGTTTGACGTATTAATGGAACGATTAAAGCGAGAGTTACTTGGACGGCAATAATCGAGGCGGCTGGCGAGATTCTTGGCCGGCGGACGCAGCTTCGTTTATCGCGAAATCCCTGTAAAAGTGTTTACGAGAAAGCCGGGGCCCGCGGGGCGGCTGAAATCGACGTGTTAATCGCACGCGATGCTGACAGTGCCGTGCGCGAAATGCGACTGTAATCTCACGCGCGTGATCACTCGGCGGACAGGTCGATTATTCATTACGCGGTCGTGAGCTGTTCGTTTCGACGGTGTGACGATGTTGCGCACGCAATTACTTCTCCGAGCCTCGATAAATATTTTGTTCGAGCGAAATTAAGGTTTCGGTACGCCGCGATGCTGCGCGTTGCCAGGCTCGGTTAAAGTGCCGTAGTAAATTGCGCCCGGGTATATGCCTTCGAGATGACCCGGCGTCATCGTTCGTTACATCGTACGACCTTATAATTGCTCCGACGCGGAAACAGACTCTCTCTCTCTCTCTCTCCTTTTCCTCTTGCTGACACAGTGTAACAGGCCCTCTAATAAACGTTTCTGTAAATATTTCTACATACCATCGGAAATGGGGTATTCCGTCGTGTGAAAAGCGAAAGGGCAAAGACCCCCGAGTGATTGTTCGATGAAAACTGACAGTGACGGCGGCGATAGTGCTGAAAACGAGGTGGAGAACGTTGTGGAACCAGTGGGCTCGACGGGGCTCGGCTCGATTGCCGAATCGGCAGAGAAATTTTGATGCGGCTCGCGCGTTTGTTTGTTCGGCGAACGGCCCGAGTAATTCCTAAATAATTACGCTTTTAATTAGGTAACGTTGAAAACGGGTTGCTAATTTTCATTTAATTTCTGCCTTGTAACCGGTTCTATTCAAACGGCCCGCCCGCCGCCCATCGGGAAATTTATTATCGCGAACGCGCGTAATTGAACGTTCGCGAATATTTCACGAGATATGCGGGCAATTTTCCCCGAATCTTTAATGAAAGCTTATTAACTATTATCGCGGCCATAAATCCAGCGGCGCAGTTCCTCGAATATATTGAGTCATACAGAGGTTCGCGCGTCGCTTCGCCCAGCAGGCGAGCCGAGGAACCGGCAGAGAGATAACGCAAAAAAAAACCGTATCTGGCAGCGCGCGCGCGCGCGCGCGTTTCAAATCATCGTTTCGCTAGAAAACATCGATTTTCTAATTGTTCTCCGTGGATGCTGGTTATTATGAATCGGAGGCTCGGAAAATCTCTGCGTTTCCCGGCGAAAGACAACGTGGACAAAAGTCGATATTTGAATTCGTAACTGTTTCTACACCGGCGTGAACGTTGTGCGATTCTATCACCTTCCCCGCCCCACCCCCACGCGAGTGGGTGTTCGTTTCGTGCTTTCGTTCTTCATTCTACATCGGTAAACCCCGTTAATTAATTCACAAACGCACAAAGTGAATACCAAATCGTCGCTCGCGAATTCCTGCTTGTGGTTTTATCCTTCCACGCGTTACAATATACCGCGCCCGATAGCAACAGCTAGGCTACCTGGTTGCAACCGGGCGTCAGAGGAAGAGAGAGAGAGAGAGAGAGAGAGAGAGAGAAAGAGAGAGAGAGAGAGAGAAGACAGGAGAAAGAACGGGGGTGGCCGTTGCTCCGAAAATACGCACTTCGGGAATACATCAAAGGCACGAGCCTGCCGCGCATATTCACTCGCCTACGTTAATTTGATTGTTCTGTTTATTTCTGGTAAATGAAATTAAAATAGCTCTACTTCTCCGGGAGGCCCCGCAGTTTCGGCGCGACAGCGAACGAGAAAAGAGGGAAACAGGGAAAAAGCGAAGCAGGGAGAGAGAGAGAGAGAAAGAGAGAGAGAGAGAGAGGAGGGTGGACGCGGGGCCGGTGGAAGCTTATTGCGACTCCACCTTTTTAATTAAAGTTTGAAACTGAACTAGCGCATGCAAGAGGGTTCCGTGGCACTGAGCGAGAAGTACTGCACATAAAATAGTCAAGTGTAGCTCTTTCTTCTCCACCGAGCACTGTCATCCTGCTTGTTTGACATTCTTGCCATTAATAAAATGAACGACGACGCGGCCCTACATCCGCGATGACCCTCATTTACAAATGAAATTCGGCAAATTTAATCGTTTTACAAAAACGCGCGTTGAGAGGTACCATCGTTTCCGTTCTGGCGCAAAATTTCGCTTATTTTTAAGAATTTTATTCTTAGTATCTCTTCGTTGTGTTTATTAATAATATTATAAAATTCGCCTTATCACCGTATGAAAGTATCTGATATATCAAGTCGTGGCAAAAAATTCTGTTTGACGACTACTGGTACGTACACCTATGTAAAAAGACGAGTAGCTTTCCGTTACATTCACATCAATAACAACCGTGTGTGTAATCCGTGCTCTCCACGGTACTTTGCTTTAATTAATCAACGAAAATCACAAGATCGACGAACAATCCTCTCGTCGCCATGGCAACAACTATTCATACGACGCTTGAACAAGTGTAATTCGCGCAAGTGTCCCGTATCTAATTCACCTTCACAAGCTTTATAGCGGCATTGTGTCGGAACCTCGGGCCACCATTAATTTCGCTAATGGTTAATCAATAAACAAGCAAGTCGTGAGTAGCGTTACAGCAGTGGATGGTACGTGTGCCTTACGGTTTTAGTTGATTCACCATCGAGAAAGAGAGGACGAGACCTGTTTGGGCCGCTGTTGTGTACAACACGAACGATCGAATGCCAGGAAAATGAGAAACAGTCGAAAAAAAGGAAGAGGGATATAAGACGCGAGAACGAGCAGGAAGAGAAATTATCGCGGAAGAAGCGCTATTTGTTATCAGTCCGAAGTAATATAATGGCTCATATGGCCGTTGATTGATGTTCCTACATTTATACAGTCTGTTCGGGGCGATCTATATTCACAGGAAGCGTAATTTAACTTCAACCCCGTTCGCTGTTGCTCGAAAACATGGCTGCGCGGACGAAGAAGAATTATGCTCCCTTCGATGTCTATCGAAAGTTCCCTCAAACGGCGCGAACGAGCGAGAAGCGAGCGGATCGGAATAAGGGAAGGAACAACCTTTTTAAACGTACGCATCGAGCGCGAAAAATTACTCCGAAAGGAATAACGTTACTTGGAGTACTTGCACGAATCAGCGTCGCAAGAATACATAGGAGAACTCGGCGAACGATTGGAAAATGCATCATTCAGATAACAATTCACGTTCCCGCGACAAAGCGAAGCAATTTTCACTCGGACCGCCGCCAATATGAACGCAAACACGCCGATTACGGGCGATTAATTATTTATACGGCGGTCGCTTTATTATCGGTGGAAAACGTTTGTAACTGCGGTCGGTTGTGCGAAATCGTCATTCGACGAAACGGGCGTGGTATTATCTCGGGAGAAATTGCCACGTCGGATTGATGCGTGTCCGCAAAGAGAAAGCGACAGAGAAACGCGAGAGCGAAGGAAACGCGCCAAGATAAACTAATACATGAATGAATCGCGATCGTACAAGAGTCTCGTAAGGAGTCGTTGACATGGAGTACTTTATAAGTAGAATGACGTGCATAGTGTCACTGGTGTTACGCGAAGAGAATCGCTTATCGCGCGGAAGCAACCAGTGGCGCAGTTTCCACGTGACCTTACGACAGTTGCGTCTCAAAGCGATTAATGTCGTACGCGCGAACGGGATCGTCCTCGTTATACAGATGGTACTTGAGAATGGAACACGGACGTTACCTTGTCTCTTAGTCGCGAGATAAGTGTACGAAACAGTTGGTAAACGGTGAAAGATAAGAGAAAACGGAGGCCCGAACTTTTCTTCTTTAAATTCCTTGGAACTGCAATACGAACGAAAGCAGGCGGGGAAAGCTGCGAGTTTTTTGAATAAACGAAACGTGCTGGTATTTTGTTCCGGCTTTCGTTGGTGATATATTGATCCGTTCCTTAATTAGGAATATTTTTTACGATTTCTAACATTTGCTTTTATCTAATTAATTGCAAAGTCAATGATTCGTTTTATATAAATTATTGTAAAATTGATGCTGTTCATTTACGGAATGTTTTTGTTTTTTTTTTGTTTTTTGTTTTTGTTTTTAATATTTTTATATTTCGTACTTTCAGTTCCTTGTTTAAAAAATCGAACACGCTACACTCTTTTACCATCGAATAGAGGAAAAGATTATTTCGGAATACACGTTTTTGAATACAATAGCAGTGTTTGATTTTTTTACCGAACGAATTTCATTTATTTGAATAAATATTATTTATTTATCATTTATTTCACCATTTAAATTCGTAATAAATAAGCATTGTTTCACCACAATTCTAAATTAAACTCCAACTATTCGAAACTTGTTGCAAAAAGCTTGCGTAATTATTTTTTCGTCTCATTAATACAGTACGAATTCGTTACGTTTAATACAAAGAGCAGATTTCACTCAAAAAATGAAATAAAATATAACGAAAAGGTATTCCACTGTTTCATAGTATATCTATTTATTGTCAGTCTGGATAATATTTCATGAAACGAGCTCTTTTCATCGTTATAACAAAAAGAATTATCCAGTTAGCAGTTGTATGGAAGGATATGCTTTTCAAATATTAGCGCCATTTTTATAACGGACGCAATTGCAAACTGCACTACGGTCGCGCGAATTATAGTCGTAAATCTCTCACTCCTACTCTCTAAACCGTGATTTTCCCTCAAAATACTGACATTTTCAATACGCACTCTGCGAAATGCTTCGAGGCTGATAAAAAGCTGACAATATAAATCCAATTTTATGTGAAATTCGAAAAATTTTCACGATTTAAAGGAGTAGATACACGCACGGCCTATGCGATTGTGAAATGGAGTATATGTACCGTGTATATTTATGCCGGGTATGTCGTCGCATACGAATATGTTGGATGTCCTAATAATATACGACACACATGTACACGCGCGTGCCATTCAAACGGAAGCGAAACTTCATTCGTTCCAAGAATATTGGCAGAAGGTAAAGGAAAGACGCCTCACGCGTGATCAAGAATTCTCAACTGTCAATAACGAACTGTCCTTTCTCTGTGGAATGATATTTGTTCGAGACGCATTTCGAGAATCGGAACGACTTCCGAGAATCGGAGACGAAAGCCAGAAAGGGAAATAAAAATAGTAAACGAAACACTCACGTTGTAGTTGATAGCAAGAGTAACCGGTGTGCCTCGTTTCCGTGTCGCAGGATTCGCAGAATCGTTGTTTCCTTTTTTTGCTGTTCCTTAATACACTGTTTCCTTGCGCCAAGGATACAAAGTATCACACGCGTGACGTGAGACTTCGCGACATAACACCGCACAGAAACCACTGACAAAATGCTACGAACGATTCACGATCAATGTAGTCCCGTTCCCCGTAAATATAGGTTAAGCGTGCTGTTACGGTTTTCGCGCGTTACGACGTACGAACGTGGGTACGGCCAATCGACGAAGGCAATGCGTACCCCTCGCGACCCCGTGACGAACTGAGGTTAGTGCTGGCGGCGCAGCGCCACCGTGACCCGTGGAGACACCGTAAACTAAACTCGCACCCGTATATACAGCTTGCCGTGGGCCCGCACACGCGACGAGGAAGTACGAAAGGGCTATCTTCCAAGTTCGGCAAAGTTGCTCGCTTTTCGCATTTTCGTTTCACGTGACGCGATTTATACTGTCGTTGGAGTGTCCGTCCACTTTGTGATAGCTGCTTCAAACACTTTGCTCAAACACGGAGGCGATCGACGTCCTGGGACAAACTAACCGAGTGACAAACTGCCGATGGAGCTCCAGCTTACACCTGTGAGTTTAAATAATTCTTTTCCAGACGCTATTTTCAATGCTAAATACAATTTTCGACGATATTTGAGAACGCGCAATGATATTTTTGAATAATGTCATCGAATAATATCATCCAAGCTTTGCGTATATAGGTTATATAGAAAACGTGTCGTCATTAGACGTAAGAATTATCGATATGATGATTGATCGATACGACGATATGTACGTATAAAAATGGCGACGTGAGATGAGAATTCAAATCTGTTTCAGACTCATCTAAGATATACAAATATTATAATATTGATTGTATCTGAATCGATTATTCGAGCTTGCATTATAATTTTTTTCAAGTAGTTATATATGACGATACAATAATAAAAAAGAAATCGATAGAAGGAAGATTTGCTTGTACGAAACCTAACCTTAAAAAACAAACAGCTTTTATATTTCGTGTAATAAGCTTTTATATTCCGTTTCTCATGTAAGAATCGGTAACTTTTAGACTTATGTTTTTCCCATATTTGCTAAGACTTTGCGAGTAATCGTAATGGTTGCTTCATGAAAATCATTCTAGAAAACTTTTATCCTACGAGAATATTCGACAATTTCGCGGATTTGAAAAATTGAACCATATCAGCCATTTCTCTTCCTTCTATTTTTGATCTTCTCGCAACATCAAACGATATATTTTCTACGGAATATAATTTCACGACTGACCGTGATTTTTTTTGGTTCCTCCTTTCTTTTCCTCTCCGTTGAATTTTTGTCATTTCGAATGAATTTGAGTTACCGTTTCGCTTCGCTGCTACTCCGTTTCCATGACTGTAACTTCGTATATTAGAGACTACGTCACACGTACAATTCCTTCTTGCGTGCGTTTTACGATTCACGGTAGACCCCGAGGTCTGATTCGGTTCGTCTGGCGCGACGAATGTCAAACGTCGACGCGAACATTCAGCGGCTCTGCAGAGGAACGAACGGAGCGTATAAGAGGATTTCTTTCAAAAATGTATCCTTAGGGCAGCTCGTGTAACAGATGTTTTGACATATTAAAATGAGGAAGTACCAGATATGAGTAAAATTTATTTCGTATTCACTTTAATATACGTACGTTGTTAAAAGACATTGCTAGTTTTTAAACTCTCTCCTACTTCTTTCGTACTAAAATACCTACACGAAAATTGATTTGTTTTGTCTCGAGATAAAAGTGTTCTGAAAAGTATCGTCCGTGTAATCTTACAATAATGAATCTTTTAATGTTTCGAGCAAAGTGCTCGTGTGTTGCGATGTTTATTTATTTTTTCTTTGAAACTTGAAGCGAGAGTCATTTCCGTTTACACGTTATCACAGAAAATTTTGCAACTTCTGTAATTGCTTACTTAAACTTCATTTCGTTAGTTTATCCGCCCGTTGGTATTCGCAGTCTGTTAATTAAGTAATTGCGCTCATTCTCCTTTAATATCAGCTCAAATGCTTCAACACGATTTGTAAATATTCTCGCGATTCAAGAAGGTGTAAAATCAAATTCCAATATTCAGCGGCAATTGTTCACGCTTCTGATTGTACGTTCGCCTCTGAAATGTCGGCGAGCGTCGCAGCAATGTGATTGTGAACAATATTGCATGTCCATGAATCAAGCGTACCCATTCGAGATATTGCTCCCTATTGCCTTGTGTATGATAATGCATGCCGATAGTACGAAATCACTTCAGAGAATCAATCAGCAGACGTGTCGCGAGCATCTGAACATAAGGCGTAGTTGTATAACGCAAACAATCTTGCGTGCGACATGTGTACGGGTCCGTGTGTATTCACAAAGCCTCGTTGGAACACTTCAGCCGTACGCTGACCTCGCCATGTACAAACCTCTAATCCCATTTAACTCGACGAGCTGTCGTTTTTTAACAGTTTCTCCAACTCGTTCTCAGAAGTATTTCCTTATTGCCTCCTTCTCGTTTCAAATCAACAGTCTGCCACTTACTCTGCACATATAGGCGTATATACGTCTCGTAAATGTCGCAAGATCGTAAATTAATTCGACTCTCTCGATTTAATACCGTGTCACGTGCTTTTTATTCGATCTCGTATACTCGCGATATTCGAGATATTCGCGAGCGAAACGATAATTTTGCGAGTATATCAATCAGCGACGTTGCGAGTAAGCCGTTACGGGGCAACTTTCGTTCTTCGCGGATGACGCAATCGAGAAAACGTAGAATAAGATTTCCACAGAGTAATTTCTCGCTGATAAGTGGCTGGAGAGTTCAGCTTATCCGGCTAAAAAGAAAAGTCGGAATTGTTTCTACGAGGTACGCCGTCATTACACTCCTTCCTTTCTTTCCGGGAGCTTAGATTTAGTGGCGCGCGGAAATAAACGCTTTCGGTGTAGCGAACAACAAGAATCATTTTTTACGGCAGTGGCAGACTTATTCGGGCGGAGAAAGGAGCCTGAGAGCTTTTATATTTCTGCTCAAATTGTACGCTATTAATTAGAAAGGCGATAACGGTGTATAACCTCGGCAACCTGTGTACCGTGTGGATTTACTTAACGTTGCGGAGAAAATTATTTCACGAATTATTAACTCGTTAGCGATAACAATTCGAAGATGAAATTTCGCTGCTGCAATTTGTTGCAATCTCTCGGTATAAACAGGATTATCCCCCGTTTTTGTTTTTTCTTCTTCCCTTTCTACCTCTGATGACATAATTTTTAGTAACTCGCGTCGGGAAATAAAACGGAGACGCGACGTGCATTAAAAGTTTCTGCTCCAAAGTTATAATTCAGTGGGATTTGCGTCAATGCATTAACAACGGCTGAAGATACGCGTCAGGGTATTATCGCTGTGTATGGAAAAAATCGTTTCCGAGATTTCAGATAATGTACTGCATTATTCGTAATCTGGCAGCAAAAGCATTTAAATATCATCAGTTATCGATGTAGCGAGTAAAATGTAGATATTTTGATGTTGCCGCGTTAAATTACATTTTCGCAAGAGCCGTTCGCTTTCGTCATACGGGGCAATGTATTCTGTAGCGTCCAGTTTTTAAAAAAAACAAATAAATAAAGACGTGTTGTCGCACATTATCGCACGCGAAAGCACGCAAGTTTGATCCGATCCGCGGAGTATTTCAGTTCTCTCAGCGGCGTGCCGTGCCAATTTCTCACGCCGCGATAAATTGGACAATAAAAATTAATCCCTTTCCAGAAATTTGAATTCGGAAAAAACGGAAGTCATTAATCACCCAAGGTACATTGTTCCTTTGCGCCCGGGTAAAACTTATCGCGCTTTAAAATCGTAGAGTTTCAAAGGTGGGCCGGGTACGCGTTCGATATTTTGTTATGCCATTAATAACCACTGTCTCGCTTCTCGGTAACAGGCTTTCTCAATTAATCTATGTTACGAGTGTACCGAATGGCGAGGGGAATGTAAAAGCTCGAAAATTAATATTAACGCGTCGGCCAGAGAAAGCGACGTATCTGCAGACTGCAAATCGATATTTTACATGGCCGATGTCAATGGCTAATGAAAACGTCGAATAATCCGATACCGATGTAGATATCCCACGTACTGCTGCGCTAACCAGCAGATATTTTTATGTCAGACACTTATATTCCACGAGCTGTTTCCGCTGACCGTAGACGTTGGGTCAACAAATTGCCTTAGCAACTGCCTTCGTCCACGCGAATTCAGCACACATCAGATCAAATTTAATCGGATACCGACTATCCGCGATTCTGTGAATTTTTACAAATAACTCGATTTTATGTGGAGACGAAGTTTAAATAGACGATACTACTAACCGCGGAGATGGTTTAAAATCTCGGACATCTCCTCTATTATTACTGTTTGTGTGTTCGACAGTGACGATGCGTCCATTAAATGGTAGTTATTTATCGGATTGGATTAATAAAATAACGGGCGCATTGAAACATCGAAACGGACCGTCATACAGAGAGAGAGAGAGAGAGAGAGAGAGAGAGAGAGAGAGAGA
>KQ435959.1:119219-133366 GCA_001276565.1 Melipona quadrifasciata | reverse complement strand
GATGGCCGCGCGCATCAAATCTTCATACATTAATTCCCCGCTCCAATCTTTGCATACAATTATCGAAATGTCATTAGCGTCTAATAGCCATTTTCGATTATTAATTCTGTATGAGAATCCTTTAATAGCTAAATCCATCCGGAGCTTTGCGATCGAAGCGTCATAAGCGACGTCCTCTTCGGCGTTCGTGGAGCCAATATTCCAGATGGGATCGATGCGTGCTCATACCGACGGAGTCGAAAGTAACATGAATTAATCGTAACCAATCCTGGTCCATTTGCTATGCCACAGAGATTCCACCATCTCTGGCGATTATGCGCGCGAGAGCAGTGCTCTGTTCCTCTTCCTCTTCTTCAGATTAGACGAAACGCGAATTTTCTCCGTCGTTCCTCCATCTTTTTTTGTTTCGGGCGAGCCAAAAGCGGCCCTGGCCGTTAGCTGGACCTGCCCGATTCTGGCCGATTTACAGTGGCCATTGCCGCATAAGTAATAACGTCGCGATATGAACGCGAAATACCTCGCGGCGGGCAGCTACAGGCAGAGTGAGCCGCGGTGAGGGTTGACCTGGCAGCCGGATCGATCCACTCTACGTAGAACCTAGCCTCCTCTTTCACGTTTGTACCCCTGCGCCGCGCCTGCTTGCGCTGATGCCAGCCACAAGGTATCCACGTTTTACTTCTCGACATTTCGTCTATCCAGCCAAAATCCCACGCCGGATATTTAGGCCAAACATTTCTATTATGTCGATACGATCGCGCGTCCCGGGAAAGGCACAGAGGGAACGCCGTTCGCTCTTTTGCTTCTACGTTGGTGAATTTCGATCGGCCTCGTAGCGCGGCTAGCGTACGGAGAATGGCCGTCGAATTTACATGGCAAAGTTCTTGCGTGAAAAATTTTCAAATCGATTTAGAAAGTTCCGGCGGACTCGGCTCGGAGAGTGGAACGAAAGTTTCCCCGCTCGTATGAAATTTTCAAGATTGAAAGGAATCGACGTTACTGTACTATCCGGCCGTCTGACAAGTATCGCACTTTAAAATAAGAATTCGATCGGCACCGTTCGTGAAGAAGAACGACGAAATGAAATTTCGTTTTTTCCCCCCCCCGCCCTCTCTTTTCTCTTTCTTTCCGCGAGATGGAAAGGGCGGAGATACAGCGCTTGATTGGCAGATCGACGAATGATCCCGTGGTTGGGTAATTCGTTCCTGTTTGGTCGATAGTCAAGATTGTACATTCTGTCCATCCGCAAGGGCCGTTCCAGATATTCTGGCCAAACATTCCAATTAGCTGGACCGACTGCCACTGGACCGCAGAAAAGGATCGAATTCCTTATGCGGTGGATCCGTGGGCCACAAGCCCGCAGAAATCGTGACACGGTAAGACGAGGGATTCGGGGATACGTCGACGGGTATTATTTCGTGAATTCGCCCTCGCGGCGAAGGGAACAGGGATGGAAAAACTGCTCGACCTCGTTCGGGACATTTGTGACTCGCGCGCGGAGTCACCTAGGGACGGAGCAAAATAAAAAGGAAGAAGAAAGGAAAAAGAGAAGAAAGAGAGAAAGGGAGGGGGGAAAGGTTGAAGCGCCGATCAAAGAGCCACGGTTATCGGATTAAACTTAAATTAGATTACAGGAGAACGAGGGTAAATCATTTCTACAACAAGTTGGAAACAAGCGGCTGTAACTAGAATTCATTACGGCCACTCGACAGATATAAACTGCGCGCTGGCATTGCACGGCCCCGAAAGAAACGTTCGTCAAGGTGTATCGACTCGGGTCGTGTAGCACGTAGTCGTGACCGACTTCCAAACACCGGTCCACGACGTTCGCGTCTCTTCCTCCGATTCGCAAGCTCCAACGAATCGCCGATTCCTTTCAGACTCGTTGATTCCACGTTAACCGGAAGATGTTTAAACGGCAGCTTCAATTAGCGCGTTTTCTGTTCGCCGGTTGTAACTGTGAATCCTTTGACGGCCAGTTTTCACTAGGTGGTGGTACAATTTCGGACCCGGCGGATCTTTCGGCACCGCTCCGGTACTACGAAGGAGAGGAGAGATTCTCTTAAGTACCGGAACTACTTTAGGATCCAAACTCCTGCCGGCTTCTGAATTGTTTAACGTCTGGAAGCAGAAACCCGACCTACATTCGTGCCAGCATTAAATATAGAGTGCGCCCTTCCGTGTCTAAGAGTGTGCCGGCTGTGAGAATGTGTCGCTCACCGTTGTATCAGCGCTCAGGTTACACACGTACAACCTGTCTATTATTGCTCACTTGGCGCGGGTTACGTGTCTCCTGAGCTGAGATTCAGCTCAACCAGTATCGGCAGGTTATTTCTGAAGGGGGTGGTTTCGCAGGCCGCGTTTCGACGATGAAGGGCTTATAGATCCGCATTACCATCGTGCCAGTCCTACGATTACTGTATCTGGCATGACTATAGCGTCCGCATAATGGTCGGTAGATGGACGATCATGCCTTGTTACCGGACTACAATCAGCTGAATGTCAATAGTACGTGACGTTGCGGTTACTCCGGTTAATCTTCTATGCCGGTGCACTTTTCAATATCGCGATATCTAGCGGGGCAGCCGAGGGTTTACCAACGGTTGTCGCCGCGATTATCTATTAAATTAATAACGTTTCGGCGAATTGGCCGCAAAGCGATGCCGCAATCGAGTTCCACCGACGCGAGCCTCGGATTCCGGTCAATTTCGTTACACGGAAACATAAATAACGTTGCCGAACGAAATCAGCGGGTCGCGCGCCCGCGCGTCGGCGTATTTAAACGGTCGGAACTGGGCGTTTTGGAAAGTCGCCAACGTTCCCCCGTGCGAAGTAATTTTCTTAACGCCACGCGGTATATCTGGTATATTTCGAATAAATTCTGATTCGAGCTCCGCGAGTCCCGGCTCGACCTCTCCCGGCTTTTAATCACATAATTGAATAACGTAACTGCGCGACGCGGCCGGATAGTTTCATCGGGGCTGTTAATTAAAACCTAGTCCTGTATATATTAATTATACGGCGCCCCTTACGACTTTCTTTCGCGCTTCGTCGAACCGAACGGGATCTGTCGGGAGAGCAGGCAGTGGTGGGAAAAACGTCTGGATAGGAGGGAAACCGAGACCGAGATCGAGACCGAGTCAGACAACGGCGAGACGAGATAGACGACGGGGGCTTCGTCCGGACTTTACCCGGTAATATTTCGAAGGGTTTTCCTCCCGATGGGATCACGGGTGACGCTCGAGACGGTGGCGACACACGGGCAAAGGAACGATCCATCGGTTCGCACAACAGGCGTCGAAAAGGGACGTCTGTTGTTTCGCGCTTGGCGCATCCTTAAAGCCTCGTGTATCCGGCCACGGCACGAGCTGGCACCGACCAAGGTGCCGCGAAACGACGAGGTGTTCCCCGATGTAGCGGGCGTAGCAGGGCGAGAGACGTACGCAACAAGGGGTCGGAACATTACACCCACCCCGTGGCTGCCTCCAGTGTGGTGTAAGCGCTGTTTATGGAGACCGCAGGCGGCATCTCCCGTCGAGCTTAGCGTTACTACTGCGCCCAACCAGCCTCAGTTACGAGCGAAGGGATTTTCTGCCGGATGAGGATACCATCTCCGACAGCCGCGCGGGCTTTCCTGGCACCCCCTTTCGCGTCCGGATCCTCCGGTTTAATGTAGAAAAATAAGCTCGTTCGACGCGCGCGTCGTGCACGCGGCGCGCGCGAGAATATACACCCACGCCGCAGGAACAGTAGGAAGAAGTTACAATGAATTCGAAATGTGTCTGCCGCGTCTCCTGTTTTCAATCAAACGCGTTACGAGTTCCTACCAGTCTGCGTTACGTTTTTTCATCTTCGTCGGTAAGCTACCCCCCTATATACACAGGGTGTATACCCGCGACTTTGAGAGTTATCTCGGCAAAAAGGGGCGAGTTATAGGTGCCGCGAAAATGGTGAAATTGCAGGGAACGTACGTGTGTTCCCGATCGATACGGCAGGGGAAAAGGAGAGACGGACACGGGACACAAGGAGCCGAGGTTTGAAATTCGTAGCGTTCTGAAAAAATTATCGAGGCATTCGCGGACCTCCGGTCGGGAGGCATTGTGCTCCGTGACGTTTACGTACGAGTGCGCTCGAAACGGAATGGTTGCATTACGCTGAATGCGTGCCCTTTGCTCGACGACGTAATGCAACCATCTCGAAAACCACGGCCGGAGGAAAAATGACGGGACAAGGGACGGAGGAAGCGCAACGAAGAAATGGAAAAATGGGGAGCGGCGCGAGAGGTCATCGTGGAACGGATGACGACGACGAGAGGAGGAACGGACGACGGTGGATTAAAACATTTTTATTCCTTCTTTGTTTTCCACGTTCCTGGCTCAGCCGAGCCATCGCTTAAGGGGCATTGTTTCATGGCCACTCGCACAACTGAACCCGGAGGTGGCTGGGGTCGCTATCGCGCGGACTCTCCTCGCCTTGTGCTCGTTGTTTCCCCGTCCCTCTCTCTCTTTCTCGAGAAATTATTTTTCTCCACGGACAGGTGAGACGCGTACGGTGAGCGAGATTGGACAGACGTCGGTTCTCACGAAATACAAGCTACTTGATAGAAAATAAGGGAACGAAGAGATAGGAGGGATGGCGTGGCAGGGCCGCATACCGGAAATATACAGCCACCCGAAGGAAACAAATTTCCCTTTGACCGTCTCGCCGGTCGAGAGACGCCCGCCGTCTGCGAGCAGAGTATTCGCGAAATATTTCCACCGCCCCCGTCCTCCGCCATCTTTCCGTTTCATTTGCCACCGTGAAAACAAATTCAGCTTTTAAGACACGGTTCCCGAAGGGGAGTAAATATCGCCGCGATATTTACTCCAATTAGCGGCTCTTGTTGGACTTACTACTTTTCGCGCATCCGAAGCCGACGACTGACTCTTCTTAAATCGCCCCGCGACCGAGTTCAAAAGCTCGACCGGAGGTTTTCAAGCTCGGTCACCCACCGAGGTAGATTAAAAGCTGCACGCGAAAGCTTTCTGCCATCTCCGTCCGTTCCTTCTCTGCGTTTCTCTCTTTCTCTCTCTCTCTCTTTCTTCCTCGGCAACGTCCTCTCTACTACCTTTTTTCCTATTTTCTCTTTTCTTCTTTTTTTTCTTTTTTTCTTGTTTCGTCGGCCGCGATATCCAACTGTAGGTAAGAGTCCTTTGAAGTCCCTCACTTTTGCAACTTGTAATTCTTTCATTAACGTACTTTGCTCTCCGTATTTTCACGGTTGCGGCGGAGCAAAACCGTAGAAACCTACCCGCCACCTACCCGCTGTTACCGTGGACGCCGATGTTTCTTCCTCGTTTATCCGCGCACAGATGGAAAATCTTTAAACCACCCCCGCTCCTTCTGTGAAAACCCACTTCGTCCGATAGTTTCCCTCTTCCCTCCCTGCAGCTGCCGTCCGTTAATCCCGCGACATTAACTCAACTCGAAATCTTTCAGACTCTGCGAGCCGTTCGGTCCCTGACTGTGCTGCGTAAAAAAAGGAAAGAGGAATTAGTATATTTCAGGTGGCGCACCGGTGCTCAGGTTACCGGTGTCTGTGCGGAGGCACGAATTTCTGCCCGTCGGTGTGCCCGGTGGATGAAGTGGGGGTGAATAGGTGGTGGCTGGTGGGCTCAGGTGTTTCCACCGGCATAGCGAGGCAAAGTGGTATGGTCGATATGACTGAAACTACCCCTGGTGTCCCTCTTCGATCCCCTCTATCAGACGTGCCTCCCTTTCCTACCTCTCTCTCTCTCTCTCTCTCTCACCCTCCTTCTTTCAGTCGTTTTCCTTCATCCACCTTTCTGTCGTTACCGCGCCGTACCAACTGGTATTTACGAAACGTGTGTGCGTCGCTTGATAATATTTAATCACACCGAATATAGACGACGCTTCGCTAGCTACTTTAAATTAAACTGCCAGGGCTAACGAGGGAACAACGCGGCGCAAGACAGAAGCTCCTTGGCCAACCCTGCGGGACGAGGTCGATGAGAAGAAAAGCATCGCGTTTGAATCGTCCGCGGGTATAATCAATTTTTCTCAAAGTACCTTTTCACTCGCGCGAAATCGGCGCAGCCGGCTGGAAGTAATTTCATTTGCGGAGGAATCGGTGTAATTTTCATACGGCGGTGTGGATGAACGGTGGAAGGGGGTGGTGTTTGACGTGCCGTTTGTACAGGAGTCGTACGAACGGAGGGCGGTGAAAGAGGGCGGGAATTAACTTTACAGTCAGTGCACTTTTGTTCGGTCTGGCTGAATGAGGTTTATTGATTGAAGTCGATTGTTGGCTCACGCGAAAACGTTCGAACGCGGCCGCATTTCCGCTATGAAATTCTATGAATTTCGAAGAAACCAAAGAGTGGAGGGGGAGGGGTTGAAACTCGTGGCTCGTCGGCTAGCTCGGCAGGGGCTGAATCTCGCCGTTTCGGTGAAACACCGGTTGCGAATCCCGGCTCATCGAATAGCCCCGGCATAACGATAAACTGAAATTGTAACTTTTCAACAGAGGGGGTGAGGGGGGGAGAGAAGACCGTATTAATCTAATAATCCCAAATAATTCGATATAATCTGCGGCTGTCTGTCAGTTAACTTTCGAGACGGTGCCGAGAACAAGAGTGCTAATTAAATGATTCGATTAGAGCCGCGGAAAATTAAGATTCGCCGTAGAAAAGCGGAGATTCAAAATAAGCCCCCGGTTGCCACTTTGAATCGTTTGAATTTTAATCGACACGGAATTGTTTCATTCGCCGCGGTGTAATTCTTTTCCTCTCTCTCTCTCTCTCTTTTTTTCAGTCGTGTGCTTCGTTTCGTTCTTGCGTCCCTTGCTACCTGTTTTAAATATACGTGTATATTTATCTTTCAATTAAACGAAGTTTGCACGTAGGTGTGTAGAAATGCGGGTCGAAATTAATCGAATTTCATTTGCACGTGACGTTTCAACGCGCGTAGTAACGCATAGTGTAGCGTGTAATTAAATAAAATCCCTTCCCGTGTAACGTACAAACGTAAACGATCTTGTCGGCGATAAAAAAAAGCTTATTAGTCGCACGTGCACGGCTTCTTTCTGCACGAGTGTCCTCCACCCCTTCGAACGGGGTAGACGTTTACGGTTGATATTGCGTACCCGTATAAATAATGACTTTGCAGCCAGCGCGACAAATAGTAATTAGCTTCGTGCTCGTGGACGAACGCCGAGAGAAGTTCGCAAATTGTTAAAGGAGGGTTAGGCAAAAAATATATCGCTCGCCCTGAAACGCGTGACCTTTCTCTTACGTACGCGCACAGACACTCTGAAAGACACAGATTCGCGAACGTTTGAAAATATTCGACGCTCTCGCTCGCACGCGGTAAATAATTTCGAATTTGAATTCGAGGACCGTCAATGAACGAGTATCTGCTCTACCGCGTGGTTTCGGATTTTTCCCCTGGTGATAAATGACGGGCGAGAGGTCGTAGAAGGCGTCAAATTAAATTAAGGCGTGGATTGAAACCGAGCCAGAAATAATATCGATCGGACGGTGTTCGTGTAACAAAATCGACGGCACGGGCAGAGCGAATAGCGGTAAACGCCTTATGACTAATGGCCGCGGAATGAAAACGCAGAATTCGAGTCGGTATCGTAACGAATCGAGAAATTAGACGCGAGGCCTGGTCCCCGATCTAATCGGGGATTACGGATCCAACTCCGGATCTTCGAATCGAACCGAACGCTTGGGACGTCGTTGGGCGTGAAACGTTTTCGGCGAAATGTACGGTACGTTTCGTTTTGAAACGATAATGCACTTAACTTGGAGAGGATTTCGTAAGTGATCCAGCATCATGAATGGCAGCCCGCTTGTTCCGCTTGTAAAGGAGGAAAAATGAAATGAGAATACAAAAGGGAAATCCTGGACTCGGTCCATGTCGCGCTATCCCTGGACTTTGGCTGCCGACGTGCCGGACAATTCGAGAACGACTTTAATATGCACCCCAGGAATTGAATTCTCTCCCCTGATTTCTCTCACCCACCCATCGTCTCCTACTCTTCGTCGTCGTCGTCGTCGTCGTCGTCGTCCTCTCCTTCTCTTTCCCGTTTCCTCGTCAAAGAAGCGGTTTCATCGCGAGAGAGGAACGCAGGTGCGGCGAGATCTGTAATATGGGCTTAAGAACACTCGGTGATATTGACGGATATGATCGCTCGGCGAAGGGAAATGCCTGGGTGCTGCACTACCCTCGACTACTGCTCCGTCACCACCACCCCTCGACCATCCCCTCGCTCGACGCTGCCTCTCGAACCATCCCTCGGCACTGCGTCGTCATCCCGTGGTTCGATGCAATCGTGTATTCGCAACAGAGTGACTCACGGTTGCACGTCTCGCAGTGGGTGTTTTTCTCATTCGGTGCGATCATAAAGTCTTATTCTTGCGGCTTAGCGCTTACGGCTGATCGGCGGGGGTCGCGCGCGCCACGCGAGGGGTGAGTTTATCCGATGACCGTGTAATCCATTATTGCCTCTGCCACTTTCGATGACGTGTACCGCAGGAATGTCAAATTAATCTCACCGCCTCTAATATCGCGCTGCCGAACCACTCGTAAAATATACAGGGGTGTCGGCGGGGTGACTCGATAATCCGTTTCCTCCATACGCTGTTTCGTTTACTCTGTCGGAGTCTTCTTGGTAAAAGAGAGAGAGAGAGAGAGAGAGAGAGAGATTAGCATGGGCGAACTCTTTCAACTCGGATATATTATTTTATCATTTAATTAAACGAAAGCTCTGGGAAAGTCTTTTGACGGAACGTCCGTTTCCCCACAACCTGCCGGCGAACGTTTCCACGACTCGCGGCCGGTAAGTAGAATTTGCTCTCAAATAATTTCCAGACTTTTTGCAAACACTTTATTCGGTCCTCGGCTACCCGAAGCCCGGGATACCCCAAGTCTGGCCTCCTCCTCTTCGAGTAGGCATTGTATTTTTAAATTTAACTTCTGAAAATCGCATCGCTTTATGCCGTCGCCCGCAGTCAGCTACATAACGTAAATATGAAATATTCATCGGGACCGGCGGTTGCATACGTAGCAGCGCGGGCTGGGCGTGGAAGAAACAGGAAAAGTTACGATTGTTTTAGCAGCCGCCACGGAAAATAGGGTCAAAGTAATGCGAAGGATTAGAATACCTCTTACCCACAGAGTAAGAAAAAGAAGAAGAAAAAAAAAGAAAGAAAGAAAGAAAGAAAAGGAAAGAAACGCAAAGAAAATTCTACCACTTAGTGTCCGCCAAATAAACAACTACGATATCGAGAGTATCGTCGATATCGACGTCGCGAGCTACGAGCTTGAATAGTTTATCCCTTTCTTTCGCTACGAGCCGGAAGAACTACAACTTTTTCATAACCTTCGCGCTAAGTACTTCCGTGTTGTCTCGCCGCGCTGATGAATAATAAACTACCTTTCGCCTGTTTCCTAGCTCTAGGAGAACCACGTAGAGCTGTGGCTCGTTCAATTTTCAGCCTGGCGTTGCAAGTTCGCGGAAGCGTGCATGCAGGTCGTGGCTCGTGATGGCTCGCGAGATATCTCGAAGACGACCGATCCGGCGGTATCGCCGAACAAATCGAAGATTCATGGCGAAACATTAGGGAACTTGGACGTTGGCCGGGATGGATCTTCTTAAACAGAATTGCAGATACTCCAGTCAGTCGTGGGATTATGCTTCTCGTTTCGAAATGGCCGACACGGAGGGACAAAGTTTCATCTTCCCGTTGCGTTACACGCGGATCCTCCTATTTCAACACTCGCACACACATACACACACACACACACAGTGCGTACATATTCCTAAAGTGTCCTGATCCGGAAGGGTAAACTTCGTTCCCCAGTGCCATATGCCGTATCTAGCCCGCGTGTTTCGGAGGCGCTCGTTACTTTCTCGTTTACTGCTCTTGATAAAGTAAGTCCGGCGTTTCAGGACGCCTCTTCAGGTTGGCCTCTCCTCTACCTAAAAGCCGAATTCTCGGGGCTTCTTGCTACTTACCAGAGCTAAATCCCCGCGATCCTTTAAGACCGGACAGAGGCAACCGGCTTTGACAGTTATCGGTAAGAAGCGTCCAAGACGAACGATTTCGTTAGACTTCTTTCCGCGTTCGCGTCTGGTTTCTGACGTTGGTTCGAGGACTTATGACCTTGTCGGGGATTACCCTAGCCTCGGGGCAACGTCGATATAACCTCTCGAGAGATCGAGAGGCACGTCAGCGCGCGACGGCGGATATCGCGCAGCCTCGTTTCGCGGAATTTATTCGCAAACCGCGGATAAAACGGTCGCGCAATGTACGGCCGACGCTGGAAAACAGCCAAGCTGCTTGTAACTTTGCGTGTATATATATATATATGTGTACGTTGGGTACGTCTGCTTGGAGATAATTTTTCACTCGTTTCGTGCGCGCCGCAGCTCGCGCGAACTTGACGCACGATTTGGAACGGAGAACTTCCGTAGGAACGCCGCCAATGGATGATTACGGATGCCACGATCGGGCGACACCGGCGTTGCCATCTGGCTCATATTAAATGGAGTATTGTGGCTGTTCTGAGGAAATCGATCGTCCACGAAGTGGCAATCACACAGAGAGTGAGACTCGATCACGTGATTTCCCGTGGGTGCCGTCAACGACAAATGACCCAGCTGCCGTTTCACGGATGCTCCGCCGCCTTGGATCGCGCTGCGGCTCCGATGTTTTGGGACGGCGGCTCAACTCCCGCGGTACTTTTCCTTCGATCGAAGGTCATTGGTAATGGAAGAGGAGGAGGAGGAGGAGCGAAAATCTCCCGCGTCATAGTCCAATAATTCACTAACTATGACAAATGGTTTTCACAACCTTGGAACTAAGATACGCGAGGCTCTTTTCTTCGCACGAGGTAATTTATGAATTAGCGTTTGTGTTGCAACTTTTGAAGAACGAATGCAAAAGTATACGAAACATTCGAACTTGATATGTGAAACGATTCTTTATCGAGGAAATCTCTACTTCGGAAATTGCAAATCCGATAATTCGTAATTTGCCGTGTGAAAAATTTGATCGAATCAACTGTCAAATTTTGTGAATCGATAATCGTAGATATCGTCCTCTCTTTAAAATTCTCCCGCCGACGTTGAACAATGCCTCCAAAAAAAAAAAAGAAACGCGATTCCTCCTAGCTATTCCGTTACTCCGATAAATATTGACGAAACAATTCATCGTATTTTTCAAACGAACGAAAACACTCCGCGCAAGGTAAATACCGAGCAGAGCCGATACAGAGGCGAAAAGACGGGGGCAAAGGATCGTGAAACAGGTTTCCGGCCAAAGAAACACAACGCAGCGGAGATTCGGTTGGTCGGACGCGGATCCGCGGCGAATTAAATTCGAAGTATAAGGATAAAGTAGTCGGTTTCAGAGCGGTTTGTATCCGCAGAGCTTACCCGTCAGGTTGAATGCACGCGTAATAGACACATACCGTGTACGGCGACGCACACAGGAGGCTTCACGCAGGCTGCACACAAACGCGTCCGGGTTTACCTAAGCATCCGAAACGTACAGCCCATCTGGGATATTACGCTCATTCCTTTCGATCTCCTCGCCCCCGTCCCCACCCCCCGCCACGCGCTTTCCAGCCCTTCCGAGCGGAGGCGTGCAACGCGGAAAGATATTGCATAATGTCGGTGTATCGACAGGGACCCGGGACTTTTACCGAGATTTATTCTTCGATGCGCCACGGAACGATTCTCTGCGGGAATACGCGCGTATGTATGTTGTGTACGCGGAGCGAGGGGTATGGAATGGGGACGAGAATGAAGAGTTTGGTGGGTCGTGTGTTCGGAAAGAAGCAGAAGGGGAGGACAGGAAGGGCAGGGAGGCTCGCGGTGTCTCCGCGTACTCGATGGCCGCGCCGCGGGAACAAATTTCGCCCTTCCCTCCGATACCCGTGTTGCATCTTTCTGAATATCGCCAGACAGGGCACGCGTGCCAGAGGGTTCGGCTGGAGAGAAAGACACTTTGGCCCATCTTTTATCCGCGAGGAGAAACGTACCGTTCCGCTGGATGCACGTTCGCGTTGGTGTCTGTTTCCCGAAAGCTCGTTGCGTAACCAGAGATTCAGCCGTTTCCGCGCACTCAATCTCGTTTGAAGATTCTCCCTATTTGGTTTTACGCCACGAGGCGAAACGTCATGTCGCGGCATTCGATTTTAAGCGACGAGAGACAAAGGACAAAGGGTCTGATGATCCCGTTTCTCGCTGCTTCTGAAACGTGCACGTACACACCTTCGACGCGCATCTTCTCTTTCTTTCCCCTTGTTTTCAATCGGAAGCATCTAAACGAACAACGCGCGTTCGTGTATTTACACACCTTCGAAACGAGCGTGTATCGTTACCTTATAAATAGGAGAGTATTTTTCTAACGCCTCCGGCGCGATAAAAAGAAGATGTTGCGAGTGGGAGGAAGGCTTCCGGCGCGCCGCGGCATTCTTTCTTGGAAGAAGCTGCCGCCGTTGGAGGAACGTGACGACATCCGCGATTTGTTTCCCCTCGATGAGTTCCTCCAGCTGGTCCTCGTCACGGCTTAAAAAACGTGCCCGCCCTTCGCTGTTTCTTCGTTGCCACGGAATTGCGAGGTTGTTTGTACAACGTCGTTGCCGATACAACGTTCGGGATCCAGAATTTATTTTGACGGATCGCAGATCTTTCAACGTCGCGTCGCGTCGCTCTGATTTTTCGAGCGAAAGATTTCGAAATCTCAAACTCGAGGGAATTTTACACGCGCTATCGATGTAATAATCAGAGTACGTGCAATTAGACACAGAAGAATTAACGTCGACAAAAAGACGCGTTTTAAAATGTAATACGCAAAGTAAAAAGTCTTTTTTTTTAATTACCACGGAGATGTTAACGATAACATTAACGGCATACGGCAATCGTACTTATTGAGCACATACTGAATTTTCTTTGAAACACGTCCTTACATTGGCAGTGCGACGATCATACGATCAAACGATCATACGTTTCTCATTTTAGGGATTCCGGCAATAGACACACGCAATTTCGTTCAATGTGTTGAAAACGAAAGTAAACACTCAGGCACATAATCCGCTTGGATCGAATGATTTTACGAACGAAGCAAATATACGAGGATTATTCATGAAATTAGCTAGTCCGTCAATTTGACGGGTTGTTTCGTAGAGATAGATGCACTACATACAGATTTGAAAAATTAGAAAAGAAGGCTTGGGAAAAAAAAAACAATTGTGCGTATAAATTCTTTGGGCGAAATGATTGATTTACGATACAAAGTACGATTAAAATTGATGCTACAGTTTTTTCGGGTGTTTCTTTTCAAAATTTCAAATTCGTCAAATTGAGGGCTCCCGTAAACCCCGTGTTAAATATATTCGCTTCGGTCAGCTTGACAACAGTCGCTCCGAAAGTCTGGCTATCGGATATTTTAACACGGAACGAACTGTACGATGCACGATGTACCGTTTCTCAGGCGGCAATTAAAGTTACATAAAACGCGCACGCACACACTCGCCGGCCGCGATATCATTTATTACGTCCGCGTCGTATCGGGACGTTTATGTGACGTATAATAGAAGAACGATGATGAATGATCCGTGCCCGTTGCTCGAGCTTTGTTTAAATTCTAATGATCCGTCCTATAAATAACAGCACGCGCGATCCATTCGTCGGCCATTGTCAGCCAGAAGACAATGATCGGCCGGACGAGGCAAGCGGCGCAAGGCGATAGGTCAACGGGGCTCGTCCGATGGCGGTCCGAATCTCGAGATCGGCCGATCGCCAGCTGCGACAGCGACTCCAGTCGGATTTAATCCCGGGGTCGTACGTTGACTTGACAGCGGTTCAATCGGGGAGGATCGGTCGGAAACGGGGCACGGTTGTCGATCGACTGTGAATATTACACGTGCGCGTGCACTCTAATCTACGAACTTAAGTGCGCGTGATTAATGACGTCGCTGGATGCAATGGTCCCGGGGTTACTTCTATCCGTTCTCCTCATAATTACGGAAACATCATTAATAACCGGCGTTCCCTCCGTTGCCCGCGATATATATACTCCCAATAATTTGCAATCGCATCGAGTTACGCAAATTGTTCGCCCGTGGAGAATCTG
>KQ435959.1:87372-105405 GCA_001276565.1 Melipona quadrifasciata | reverse complement strand
TTTCCGATTTTTCCTCTTTTTCCTCTTCTCTCTCTCTCTCTGTCTGTCTCCTTTCCCTCTCAGCCGCTCGTTCCTTTTTCTCCGCCCTTTCTCTACTTTCACGCTCTTTCGGCGGGGCAGCGGCTGTAACGCGGCAGAACAGTCGGGTGAAACGCGCGCAAATTTCAGCGTCGCGCCGCAGACGAGACCCTCGAGGGGTAGCGACGCCCGTTTGACGACACGAATGGAAACGTTTCATGGTGAAGTGGATTGATTACTTAGTTCAGTAGAGCCGCGGAGCAGAAACGTTTATACGGCCATCGTTGTATTCGCTGAATAACGTTGAATTAATAACGGGTTAGTAAACAGAATAATTTCACGGGATTACCCGTGGAATTGTGCGCCGGCCCGAGGGCCGTTGTATTACCGGCTCCGACCGGCTCCAACTTTGTCTCTTTAACAGGGAGAAAAATCATTTTCCCCCTATTGTCCGTTTTATAGAAATTTCGTGCCGCCGTGCCATTTTTCATTCCGATATATTCCCCACCTCTCGTTCCCCCCGTTTCTCCGTTGTTGCTCGTTGCCTCGCCGTAAATACGCGCGATAAACTTGGAAAGACAAATTAATAAACGAGAAGGAGGAAAAAAGGGAAGGGAAAGAAGGGAAAGAAGACGAACGCGCGCTCTCCAAGTTTCGCGTTCAGTCAACCGGTACAGAGGTAAATATCAACGTGCCGCTATTACCGGGTTATAAATAAATCATTTTCTTTCCTCGCGCGCCGGCGTGCCGCTAGTACGAGCGCTGCTCCCTTCGCGTGAGAAGCGCGAGAATCGCGCGGACTGCTATCCCGAAACGGCGCGACGGTTCTTGTCCAGCCGTGAAACGACGTTAACGTCCATTAATCATCGCGCGGAGAAAGGTACGATGAAAGGTACGCCCTGTACGGGCGTGAGATTACGAAACCCGATCTTCGCCGGGCGAGGCTGTGCCCGGCCAAGAATCACACGGGATACAGACCCGCGTGGCAGCGCGCTCAGGGACACGACCCGTGTGTAACCGTGAGCGTAACGATAATTTATCCACGCCAGCCTCGAAGAAAGGCCGTTTTCACGTGGATCGGTGTAATTCAAGGAATATGAAAGTATAAGCTGCTAATGAGAGAGAGAGAGAGAGAGAGAGAAAGAGAGGGAACTTGAATAAAGTCGCTGTCGTTACGCGGAGCTGGAACGTGTGTCCTTTCGTCACCGGTGATTTACGCGCGCCCCGTGTAATTTATGCGTTCTCCCGGTTAGCCCCGGTAAAAGGACGCCGGCGCAGTGTGTCGCACGTCGCGCTGAAAAATATCTAACAAACTTTGCGCGCTTTCCGATGTCGCCGGCGGAGGAAGGGACGGGGGTAATCTATCGGACAACGTGTTTCGCGAGCATGAATGAATCTTTTATACAAAAGAGGAGACGGGAGGGGGGGGGAAGGGAAGGGTGTCTTCTCGGCCCGCTGTGACAAACTCGTATCACCTGGTCCCGGTTTTACGACACGCGCGTTGTAATTACGGCGATAATTTCACGGATACGGCGAGCGTGAAATCCTCGCGGGGCCCGTAATACCCTGCCATTACTTTGGAACGAAAAGTGGCAATGGGTTGCCTTGTACTCCACCTCCCTCCAGTCGCCATTGTAGGCCACGGGATGAAATGTTTAGCATATTAGCCGAGCAACCCCGGAAATATTCGTCCGTTGCTTTTCACGAGGTTAAGGTTGTGATTACGGCCCCGTGAAACAACGGTGGCGGTTAAGGGTCGGTTTTCAGCTAAAAATAATAATCGGGGAACACTGGAAAGTTTGCGGTCCGTAATGAGAGTTCCCGCCGCAGAAGAGAGAGAGAGAGAGAGAGTGAGAAACGAGAGCCCTTCCGCAAATTGACCATAACAAACAGAATCGCGGAAACTCGCGAGCGTGAATCGCGCTCGCTCGTTTCTCGAGTGGCTTCTCGCCACGTCGTGCTCTTTCGGCGTGTCGTTAGACGCGCGAACCGAGTGCTTTTTCGAAAAATTAATCGAGAAACACGTCCTCCTCCGCGTGCCGAATGCGTCCGCCAACGCGAATTAACGTTTAAAACGTTATTTACATATGCGCGTTGCGAAGCCGTGTTTTCTCATTGTAAACGAGAAATTTACAAACCCCATTACGAGCCTCGATGAATAATTCCGGGACATTTCCGCGAAAATATACATCGCCGTAATGAAATATGCACGCGGCGTGCGTAAATTTCGCGAAACGAAATCGTCGACGCGGTGGGTGCGTGTCATCGATCGCGCAGTTGCTTTCTTTCCCCTGTGCAGTCGCGCGGAAAGTCGCGTCTGGTCCCCTTTTCTGACGCGAGGTGCGCGACCTTCCCCCCCTCCACCCCAAGTCCACGGAAGCGTGCGAGTGGATCAGCCGTGACTCTTTAACGCTGTGATCGGGCAATATCGTTTAAGCCGTGCCGCACAGCCGATAGGATTAATGGGCGCGAACGCAAGGACAATTTCGAAATGGCACTCGACGCCCGTGCACAATTGCAATTGCATCGAGTGGGCGAGCGCGCGGGGAGACCCCACGGTCCGGCGCGCTTCTCCGCGTCGGCCGAATGGGGGATGACGTTGGTCTCTCGCCGGGAGATCAGGGCGGCGTGCCCGCTCGCGGAGTTAATCGCCTCTATAAAAACATTAAAGAGGCGGGGTTAATCTTTTCGACAGTGAGTTTGCATTACCGTCGTCAAATACTTTGTAAAAGCAAACCGCGCCACCGCTGTCGGTGTTCGTCGGTGTTCGTCGGTGTTCGCCGGTTACCGGAGATCGGCTCGTTCCATTTTCGGACTTTCGGTTTGGAGTGGTTGACGAAGCGAACGAAACAAAAAAAAAAGAAAAAAAAAAAAGAGAAAGGAAAAGAAAGGAAAAAAGGAAAGAAAAATACGAAAATAAAAACGAAAGGAATGGAAGATGAAACAAATGGGGAAAAAGCAAATGGAGGGGGGGACAAAAAAATTGAACGAATTCGCCGCGGCATCCTCAAAAGGTATCGAATCGTATAAAATTGGCCGAGGATATTGGTTTTCCGTTGTTTGCGCGATTCACTTACCCTGGGTGTTTTTCCAGCTACTGGGTCACGTTGGGAATTAAAAAAAAAAAAAAAAAGAGGAGCAAGACAGAGAGAGAGAGAGAGAGAGAAATATTGGAAGACGAATCGAGCAAAAATGTTATGCGACTACCGTTGGAGTATCGAGTTTCTTCCGAACGGCAGTCGCCCGCCGTTGAAATACGGGGAACATTACGCTGATGAAATGTTTTACTATTAACCATTTGTTCGAGTTTCGTAATCTCTGGTATTAGACTCTCTCAAGCTGCGCGATCATCGGACTAATTCGTGTCGATAACAAACGGTGATAACTTCATCCAGCGAACAAGCTGCTCGTCGCTTGAAATCGTTCTCGCGGCGTTGTTCGGTTTCGCTGACGCGTAAGCCGGAACGCGGCGTGAAAAGAAAAAGAAAGAAGCGGGCGTTGAGGGAGAGAACAGGAAGAGAGGAGGCGTGCGAACGCAAGAGGGTAAGAGAGCAAGTGTCGCGTGTCTCCATTCGATTTGGCTTTGCACGAGTGCCATCCGGCAGCTGGGTTTCGCCCATTTATAATTCCCTGTATGGAGTACGTGGCGTACGTACGTGGGATATTGCATTGGACACGGGAGCGTAACACACGCCATTTCGGATTACACGTTAGCAGATGAAAAGCGATCCTAGGAAGAGGAAGAGGGCGTTGCTGGATTTGCAGGCAAGTCATCGTATTACCCTCGTTATTCTCGCTGTTATCAGCGGGATCGAGAATTTCGCCTCCAAATAAAGAAAAAAGAACAGCCCCGTCTTTCCCTCTGTTTCTTCGAACGAGCAACGTTGATACGTTATTAAAAAAAAAAAACAAAAAACAAAAAACCAACTAGAAAATCGATCGACTCGTCCGTCCAATCGAATGGGAAAACACCCGTGGCTGTGTATTTTTGCGTAATTAAGTGCACGCGCGGAGAAGAATTTTCAGGATACTTGCTTTGTTGGCGGAAAGCTTCAGCTCGTAATTACCTCTCGTTAATTAACGTCAAAGGTGAATCTCGCTCGTGCGGCCGGGACGAGCGCGTCGTTGTCGATCGAGTTACCACGGCCAAGGAACGATCGCGTCCGGTAAGTGAATTAAACGATGTCTCGCAACGGACGCGTTGTTCGCGGCTAGCCGGTCAGATCGTAACCTGATTCGTCGTGTCATCGTTTCATTCACTGCACGTGGCAAATCACTGTAATTTCGTAAATGCGTTGAATAGCCACCGCTTGTGGGGATTGACGTTGCCGGGCGATGACGCAAATTGTCGCCGAAATGGTCGAGCGCGCAACTGTGCTCCATCTCTGTAATTCATCCCGGCTTTCGTACATACGCTGCCGATCTTCAACGCCGCGCGAGAGATCCACGAAGGCGTTCGCTGGAAAGAGGGGACCATCGTCTGGCGGGACTTTGGCTGAAATCGAGTCGGAAGGGGAGACACTCCGCTCCGTCGCAACAACGAACGAAACGCGCGACGAGAGGCTTCCTTTGAGCCTCCTTCCTTTGAGGGATTTTTTCAATCAGTTGGATAGCATTATAGCTGAATATTCCACGTTCTGTACATTAGGGTAATGGCACGTCTACGAAGCAGCGTGTCGCACGGTACGGGCAAGTTCGATTCGAACTACTTCGATGGGGAGGATTCGAATTTCGAGAGTTGCTTTCGTTTCTGACATGTTCGGATATGGGTTTGCATCGACGACAGAGGTATCGATGACGTTGGTTAATCTCTCATCTTCAGCGAGATTTTTCGCAAAGCTATACGTACGTGGCAGAGTGTAACAACGAAATTTATGTCCACCACTGCTTGATTGCGAACGAATAAATGAAAGTTTCTTTTTCATCAGTTTTTATAGAAGTAACAAGATAACGGTGTATATAGCTCTCTTCGACCGAGAGACAAGTGAACTACAGTGACGCACCGTTCAAAAACCATTGTAGCTAACGAGTTAAACGACAAACATACCAGTCAAAGTCTAGACACAGCCAACGCATTTGTCACAAAGTGTTACATTTCGGACGATGAAGATGACTTTCTGCAAGTTTCGCTAACGATTCGATCGTGCCTTGCATTATTATCTCGTCGAACAGTCAGCAGTAATCCCGACTAATAACATCATCAATGATCCTCACGCGATCATAACAACGTCTGACTTATTAAGTTTTCAATCTAAAATTTCCCCCATCCTCGATCGCTTTTTACCAAGACTTTGCTTTCATCCCTCCGAACCAACTATCTCGCGGTAGCCGCAATTTTCACTCGTCGTGCACGTAACACCCACCGACCAGTTTGCAATCACGTTGCGCGAAAGGGACGGGGAAGAGAGAGAAATAGAGAGACAGAGAGAGAGAGAGAGGAAAGAGAGGAACGTAACCCGGACGAACACCTTCGAGGCGATTCGCACGTTTTTTCTCAGGCTCGCTCGTTTATTTTTCCATTTCGACGTGGCCGCGCGTGCAGGCGCGGATACGACAGGCAATTTGCATTAAGTTAATTGAACCCGAGACCGGCTTCTCTTTTTACAAGACAATGCACTTACAGCGCTTTCTTGCGGCCGCGAGAGACAGACCCCGGTTGCAGACTTGTAAATGCTGCTCTCCCATCCGCAGGAGAGCGTTAAGACCGTTTCCCTCGGAAAGACAAACGCGCGTCGCAGATTATGAACCTGCAGGTATAAACGTCCGCCGTGGCGGCGCTCTGGTAATTAATTCCGGCCGTTCTTTCGTGTTATTCTTCAGCGCGGCGCGTCACGGGCCTCGTGAGTCGGCTTAGGCGCGCGCAACAGGAACGCGATAAACGTGAAAAATTGCGTTACTCGCAATTCGAGATATCAGCGGCGGCCTGATGCCGGAGAAGACGCTATCGGCTATCGTTTGACACCTCCCTCCGTTCGGCGAGCAAAGAACTACACAGACGAAATAGGAGATCTGTTAAAAAATAAAAGAATTTTTTCGGGGCTTCATCTTCTTTTTCATGGTTGACACTGTAGCGGCCTAGGATTCCTCAACTACGAGTTTCGAACATCGACGCAAGTGGCTGCGCGCCTAGCGTCGAGGTCCTGCCGATCTCCGATGTTAAGCAAAGCAGTATGCGGAACCCCGCTAGGATGGGTGATCGGGCCAACCTAGCGGGTAGTTGCAACGATAAGCGTCTGGGGTAATGAGTCTTTAGGCAGTGACTCCGAGACGAAACGCAACCTTCGCTCTCTCTTTCTCAACTACCCCAAGTTCATTCGTCCTTCCATCTCTCTTCCTACAATGCGATTAAAAAAAGGAAAGAAAAAAAACGGTCGAAGAGTCGAAAAATTTACTTCAATCCATCACGGTGCGTTTTATCCATAAAAGCACGTGCCGAACGTGGAATGTTTTTCGGGATCGTCTCATTCGACCCTTCCATTTCCACCCTCCCCGTTCGGCCTTCTGGCCGTTGTTCATGAAACACGGGAAGAATAACATCGGCAAAGTGCAATACCCGATTCTCGATAACCGATACCCGATTTATACGCGGCGGCGCATATCGCAGAAAGCGCATCGGCGCCTACGTCGACTACCCTTTAGTTACCCGTTATCGTTGATCAAGCGGCTCTATAATCTCCCGGCGTGTCCAGAACGAAAGAGAAAGGGAGAGAGCAGCGATCATCGACGGGCACCGTTAATTCATTTCACGAAGCAATTTAGATAATCCCTCGGAGGTTATGTTTGGCTTAATCAAGGGGCGGGATCTGTTGTCCATGAAACTGCGAAGGGGGCTGCATATGCTGCGTGGAAACGCGCTCTGTCAGAGTCACGATCCCCAGATCACCCCAGACACCGATGCGTTTCCAACTTTTTCAGCGCCCGATCGGGCGCCGATAGCCACCACGGCCGATGCGTCGTTTCACAACCCTCTTCTCGTCTTATCTCGACCGGCCCGCATCCTTGGGAAATCAAGCACTGCAGTCGCTCTCTCTCTCTCTCTCCCCCTTCCTCCGTTTCTTTCTGCTCGTCATTTGCATAAACACAATTAGTTGCCGGCGATTGAATTATTCAAAACGTCCGAAACTATCGGTCGGGGCCCCTCCCCAGCCAAAGGGGGCTTCAACCCCTTTCGGTGGGTCCTGTTTCGCGCGCCACGCGCGTCGACTTTCATCCCGCGTGAATTGAAAAATAACATTTAAGCCCCGTCGCAAACGCGAAACGGGGGGACGCATTAACGTTCGGCGCGATGCCGCGTCGCCGCTCGTGTTAACGCGGACGAATTAATTATCCCGCGCGGTGATACATCGCCAACGATTTGTAAGACTCCGAATAAATATTTTATTATTCATCATAGAATTTGTCGAACGACGTCGCTCGTAATAATTTGCGTAAATTTGTTGAACGAGGTATCACGTAACAGATTCGCATTATCGCGAAATATTCTGGCAATTAAAGACGATAAATATAATTCGAACGTACGATCCTTTTTCCCTTTCTAGCTCCGTCAGAATTATTTCTCTCTTTCCAACTGTTGTTTGAAACATCCACTACCTAGATCGTATTCTCCTCTCTCTCGCTCTTACAAACCATCAACGAGCACTCGACGTCTCGGCGAAGAACAATGCCTCTTTTAAAAAAATGACTCGAAGAGTTCCTTTCAGACCGATACCAAATTCGGACGATTCATCCCAGCAAGTTGAGAACGTTTCGACGGGGCTTGTATTAACGCGTCGGCATCCACGAGACAGATCCGCGAGATTACATCGGTTCCACGTGGAAAGTGATGCTGTGTCATGGGGTAGAGGCACCCTCTGTGGGCTGTCTACGACCACCGTGGAAGAGGCCACCGTCTAGGAAAACAACCACTCGCACAAACCCTCGTTCGAGACCTCGTGTTTTCTCTGACCATCCACCGAAACGTAATCGTTTCGATGCGAAAGAGTCGTCGACGTTTAACACGTTGTTCGAGACCGGTGGATTTTAGAAAGGCTGTCTTTCGATTATTTAACCATTATTTTTCCACTTGCAGCGGAATTAGTAGAAATTACATTGCCGTTGAAGTAAGAGGAGCGTATTTCGATATAAATTCGCGTCAAAGAAAGTGTCGCAATTAGACCGCGGATCTTTGTGCAATTTTATATTTATGACCACAGTTGAAAAGTCTATGCACGTTTCCATTGTTTGATACACAGAATGTCTCGCAACTGGGACGATCGTGGATGCAGAAATGGATCGAAAGGAGGAAAGAAGTAAAATTTTTCCATTCGACGCTTCGTTATCGAGGAAATATGCTCACACAGTTTCAAACTGATTGGGAATGAATCGTAAATGGGGGATTATTCGCGAAAGTAAATAAAGAGTGACAATTCAATTAATTTTACATAATAATAATAATAAAATATTTTATGTTATTTCAAAACAAACATTTTGTACATTTTCACGCGTTATATATCCTTCAATTTCCCCAAACGCACAAAAACCCGCAGTCTAATCACGATGTACATCCGCGTCATACAAAATTATTTTTCCACGACACAACCGGTTGACACGCATGCGTCATCATTTTTATACGTTGACGTGCTTGAAGCTTAGTCATTTATGCAATATTAAAATGTCACTCTTTTTTTTTTTTGTTAGAATCCAAGGATCGAGTGGTAACTTTGATCTTGCAATTAGTCGAATGACGTCTCTGGCTGCTGCGTAAAATATTAAATGACGCGACGTTGTTGTGTCATCAGTCTCGAACATGTCAAACGATCCATCTCTCCTGCGTTAGCAGAGTGTATCGCGATGGCGTATAACGTTGACGAATGACGACCTGCGTCCCTTCCTGTCTCGCAACATTCGAAAAGTCCGTTCCAAGGGATTTCACTGGACGCGTAAAGGGTGAAGAGACTCGTTTCCGCGGATTTAACGCGAAACTTGGCAAATGAAGGATACGATAGGTTAATAAAGCAACCGTTTGCGCAGCGGACTACGTCGAGGCAAGTTTGGGCAAAGTACCGCGAAACGTTCGCATAAATGCGCGTTCCGAGAACTGTGCCAAATGACTTGTCATCCAGCTTCTTAAATATGAGATTATCTTGCGAGGGAGTTCGCGCGTTTATACAGGCGCAGCGGCATTGTTACTTCGTTACGTTGATAAAACGTTATGGTTCTAGCTGTGTAACCTGGGACAACCAACGCGTAACGCAAACTTAACCCACATTCGAATCTTGACCTTAGCTCGTTACGAGGTAGAGTTTCCTGTATCTGCATTTTCAAAATTTTACTTTTACTCCTTGCTGCGTTTCATCGACGCCTCACCGCAGAAATGCCGAGTGATTCGATTTGCAATAATTGTTTGTTTCGTAACTGAATCAAACGCTTGCGATCGATTAAAGTTAACTCTTCTTACGTAAGAAAAATTCTGGTTATAGGGTATTAATTCTGACCGCGGTAAAGGTAAAAGATCGACCAAGGCGGGAGAATATTTCTTCGTCAAGACAGTTTTTCTTTGTCTTTCTCGGAACGTTTAGCCACTATTTGCTGCGTGGGTTTGAAATTTTCTGCGACGAGTCTAGCTTCTCAGTAGAGGATACTCTTCGAAGCATACGAGCATCAACTAATTGCGATGAGATCCACTTATTGAAATACCTGTTACAAACGAGTTATATGTGTTTATTGCTCGATGTATAGACAGAAACGTCGAAACCGTTTTATATCAAACCATTGAAAGGTAATCTCTGTGGTAAGAGATCGCCACTAAGGACCACTAGGTCATCCAGTCTAATAGTTGGTCGTCGTTCTCGAAACGTATCTGTTGCGATGCTTCTTAAAGTTCATCGTCGCCTCAGAGTCTACAGGTCTGTTTATTCGATATAGCCAAGGAATTGGTGAAGTCTCAGATCATGCCCTCAACGTTGGAATGAGTTTCGACGTACCTTCATCCCATTGGAATGCTTCGGGAGCCAAGCAATTGATTTCTGCCATATCTGCGAGAAAGACTTCTGTCTGTTAATACACCTTGTTAACCGGTGTTTTTCTGTCAACACTCGTGACCCATTAAAGAGCGAGCAATAATTACCAATATATTATATTATAAATTTCACAAAATTATAGACTCTAAGTGGTTTTTGGGTCATGTAGCGACGAGAAAATATCAAGCGATTTGATATTGGAATTTCATTTCATAACCTTAGAGTTATGAAAAGTAGAGTTTGATGACATAAATTGGAAAGAATTACAATTTTTCTGCTAAAGAAAAGTGTGTGCGAACAGTGTCTCAAGTGTTAATTTACCCATACACTAGTCTTTCGCTGCAACATTACACTTTGCAACAAGCAACATTACACAATTTGCTATACTTTCTCCTTATTAACTCCGTTAATCCCGCAGCAAACTAGCGTTCACGAAAAAACAAACGGATCGTGTTTCACAGATTTGTAGATCCATTAATGATTATTCTGCCCCCCCGATCCGCGCCTGTTATCGCCTAGGAATATGATAGCACGTGTATCGATGGGAAAAGTGTCATTTCGTACTTCCTGCTGGCGCAATCGGCGTGAAACGACGCCAGATATTCACTCGACTTATCGACTTCTAATGAAATTTCTCGACTCGAGGGCACGGGAGAAAAGCGCGACGAGTGGAAGTCGAGGAGGGTACCAGATGGGAAACGTGCTCCCTGCGGCCGCCTCACGCGTCACGGGGCTGAAGAAACACAGAGGGAGAGAGTCAAAGGGGGACGCGCGTCCGCCTTCGAACATCTTGTAGCAGCAGCCCTAACCGCCCTTCCAAATATTGTTCCCCGGCAATCAAGTGCTTTAAAACATTTCAACCGGCGCGACAGTGCGCGGAACGCGGCGCACGGACGGGCGGCGAGCGACGCTATCGGGCCCCGGCTATCTGAATATTTTCGTAACCTTTGGCGAATGCGACGAATGCAGCTCGTTTTGTTATCACAGAAAATAAAAGCGAAAATTGAACAGCGCCGTGGAGGAGCTCGTTTCGCTTCGATCGGCCCCTTTCCTCCGCTATTTTTTTAACAATTTATCTGTTCGCCGGACGATCATCGGAGACTGTTATGTATGTCCGCCCATTGGTCGGCGAAGATAAATACTGCGACCGTGTTCAAAGCCCCTTTTAGCGAAACTTTCCACGGATCGATACGCGGAAACGACGTACTTCTTGCGGACAGTGCCGCGAATAATCCGGCCGGCTCTTGTTACAACGCCCACTAGTTGGCCGCAATTCGTAATAATTGCACGTTCTTCGCAGTTCGGGGAATCGCGGAGTTAAGGACGAGGTTATTTAACACTTTGTGGAACGATGTCTCTGACGTTACGATCTGGGGTTTCGAACCACGGCCTGGCATCGCTCGGAGCTATTAACACGTTCGTTCGTTTTATTCCGACGAGGCAAAGGAATTTATATGCGTAACGTTCTTTGTGACTGTGTGTGTGTGCCGGAAGAGTGTATCGACTACTGCTGCGAGTGGTTTCAGCGGAACGACGAGGGAAAGGAAGAAAAAGGACGAGTTAATTGTTTGGAACGTTAACGTTCGCGTTCGGAAGCTCGCGACAGGTGAGCGGCAAAGAGGCCGAAGGGAGACAGAAATTTAATATTTCACTTATAATATCTTCGCCCTCCAATCTGGCCGCGACAGGTCTGCAACTTTGAAATGAAAATGCACGCGGCCCGGCCCCCCTGGCCCCGTTGACGGACAGCCCTTATAAATATTCAGAACGGCACGTGAAATAGCGCGACACGCGAGACTAAAGGCATTCCTTATCGTTCCATGGCCCGGACTAGCCCGAACGTCGCTGCGCCCGCGGGTTCCGTGCACGCGTTATCTCACGCATTGCCCTTTCGTATTGACCGGCAGTCGTGTTTTTTGCCCGTAATTACGAGCTTCGCTTTGTCCCTCTGTCCCTCACTCTCTCCCTCTATCGTTTATTTGCGCCTCTTTTCGGCGACGAGTCGTAGAAATTGGATCGAATCCAATACGCACTTGCGAATCCGAGTTAAGTTTGGTATCTAACTTTGGCACCGTTCGAGAATAAAAATATTATCGTTTGTTGATAAATTACACATTTATTAAATTTAATAAATTGCAATTTATCAAATGCAGTAAATTTATTGTTTTATAGAATTTTCGAAGGAGCAAACAGTTCGATGTTTGTAAGATTCGAAGCTTTGTAGTTGAACACTGATGTAGCTTATCGAACGTTACCAAGCTGATTGATCTGAGACGTTAAGCTTGTTCGGTTAAGAATCTCTGCTCGCGATGTACACGATCCCATCCACCAATGACCAACTCTTCCATTCGAGACTGTGGAATTTAGATTTATTTCGGTCGTCGATTTAGCGACCGCGCGCACGCGACTGCGTTTAACTCCGTCGCGAGGAAAGAGCAAAACTGGCAGGAAATTTCAAGTACGAGCGCGATACACCTTCCAGCGACTAAACCCCGGCTATCATTGTATTGCTTTCATTTTCACACGTCGTTGGATGGAATCCAACGAGCGTTAAATCCGAGTACGGTTGTTTCGCGATATATTCGGCCAGCGATATTCCTTATTATGCGAAAAATAGATTAATTTACGAATGGACTGCGCCGAGGCTGGGAATCGGTATTTATTTATGTTAATGTTTCGTCGTTTCCACGAGCGAAATTCAACAACCATATGTTTATTAAAATTCGATCCCTTTTGCCGTCCGACCGACAAAACCGTCCTCGCGCTTTTTACACACACACGCAAACACACACAAACGCGCGGGTAATATTAATTTAATGCGAATGCACGGCTCGAAGCGGAACGAATTTCCGGGAGGACGCATGCCAAAAACAGCGGGCCGGACAATTAGCGTTGCTCCCGCGGGTTTTCATAAGCTCGTTTTTCGTTCTTCGCCGGGTTTTCCTGACCGCCGCCGCCGCCATTTCTTTCACCCATCCGCGACCGGAAGCTGCGCCCGATGATAACGCAGATATTCCATTAATTTCTTGCCTGCGCCCGATCGGATTTTCGGACAGGGATTATCGAAAATACGTTTAAAAAAGCGCGAAATAAAGGGAGGGTGGATAAAAAGAGGGTTGGGGGGAGAGGGGGAGTGAGGCGATTTCGACCGGTATCAGCCGTTATATTAATAAACGACAAAAGTGTATCGTCGCGGTATTTCAAAATATTCCGATAAACGTAACCCCGCGGAACGAGGGTGTCCCGTACATTTTGAACGTCGGCGAATAAAAAGTTTGTGAAACGGCTTTCGCGATTATCGGTGGATACGTTTGGCGGAGAAATGATCGCGACAACGCAGCGGCGAATAACGAACGCTGCTCGATCGTTGAAAAGTATCGTTCTCTTGGGCGGTGTAATGTTAGCGCTGTTCCACGAAATGTGAAATTAGGCGTTTCATCGCGTGAATGATTATCACGGCGCTCGGTTAATTTTTAACGCGTCCGTTTTATCCGCAGCCAGCCGTTTGATACCGCAAAATCGTCAACGTCGTCCGTGACATCTGTCGCGCGATTAGAGACCTAATGAATTAAATAGCGCGCGGGACAATTTTGTCTAAGCTCGACGTTAATTATGGAAATTATATACGCCGAATTCAGAAACTACATCTATTTACTTCGAATGATTAAAATACGAGTGTCGTCGACAAAAAAAATGTTTAAACAGTGTAAATAAATGTAACATTTTCACAAATATTGAATGTCTCATCCACGCGTACGTGTCCTAATCGAATCGTGAAGTTCATAGTCACATTTGCATACCTCGAAAACACTGGAACTTTTCGTTCAATAATCGCCAAGCTGAAAATTCGCAAAACTCTATTTACTTTTGGACGATCCGCAGTCACGCTACATTAGTATTTGGACCTCGTTCGTCCTCGAGTTAAATCTCGCCTTCTGCTTTAACTTTCAAATCACGGAACTCGGAGAACTTGCTAATCTTTCATCCAGGACGTCCGCGCCAGTTCACTGGATGCTGTCTTCCGTCCATTTTCTTCAATTCGACTCGAATTGAAGAATCGATGGAAATGAGATTCGCGCGAGGCGCGAGTCTTCTAATTCGCGCGAATGTGCTGGAATCCAGCCTCCGGCCGTTTCAACCCCGCATTCGCCGGACCTCGCGAGTACACTCCACGGTCCAGTGTAGCTCCAGTTGGGGTTTGAATCGTGTCTTTCCCGTCTTGCCGGGCTTTCCTCCTCGAGTCTCTCGAGTCTGAAACGGTGTCAACCGTGTCTCGCGAGCAGTAACTGAAGTCGTATCTCGTGACCCCGTTGTCGTGTCAGCCGAGTTCCTCCTGTGTAGCACAGTCGCGCAGAGCAAACTCCGCCACTTTGATGTTCTGGATTTGCCTAATCTATCCCTCCTGGTCCTTAATTCCGCGGCGGAGGATCTCGCATACGTTATTGTTATTATTGCAATTGCGGAAGGAGCCAGATCTTGTTACGAAATCCCCCGCGAAGCCAGTCTTGAAGTTGGAAATTGAAAGCGACTCGGAGCCCCACGGGGAGATTTCGTATTTGTCTAGATTTTTCTTCAGACGAAGAAAAGTTAATTCCGACACGCACGTTATTTATTTATTATCTGAGTTGTGAAATTCTTCAAAGGAACTGCTGCATTCGCGTTTGTAACAGTTTGTAACAGTTTCAAATAGCGCAGTATAAAAGCGAACTTTGCGAATCCAATCTAAATACAGATTTAGAGACGATAGATCCAGCAAGCTAACTCTTTCAGCGTGGAAAAGCTGAAGAGCACCAAAAGATTGAATTTTAAATAAAGAACCACCGTGTTGACAATCAACGATGCTCGAATCCAACGAGTGAAGATCCGTCGCTTTCACCGAAAAAATCGTTTACCTTTTTCTCACAGTTGTGGACAGTTTGGTATTTCAACTCTTTTTCCATTTTCCATCGTGACGATGCCTATCCATAGGACGATGTATGTTCTTTAAAGTCACACCGAGGCCATTCGTACTTGTTAGAGGTTTCGGAGTGAAATTTATTTTCAATCCTCCTTTGCACAGCCAGGAGTGAAACAAACACGAGCGCAACGTGTGCTTTTGCGGAGTGTATCCTCGGTGTAAATCGACGGTTCGGACCGTGCAACTTCATGACGGTGGAAACAAATGTTGCCGGATGGCAGGTGCGAAACCATTAAGACAAAAAAGAAAAAGAAGAAGAAGAAGAGAAGGTAAAAGATAAAAGAAAGAGAAATAATAAAAGCTCGAAACTAAATAGAAAAAAAAAAAACGGAAAAAAAAAAAAAAAAAAAAAAAGAAAAGAAAGGAGGAAAGAGAAAAAAACATTCAATCGACACGCTCTACTTGCGGCGGCGCTTTTCAATTTCCATAATAACCGAATCGAAAATTGCTAACCGGCCAATTTTTTACACCGTTGCGCCGGCAAACTTGCAAATATTTAGCGCGATGTATGTGTGTTTATTACACCGAAAGCGCTTTCACACGGAACGAATATTGTTCCCGCGTTTTGTGAAACCGTAACGAATCGTATCGCTCGTACACGAGCTATTAAATGAATCATTCGTTCATTTCACGAAATCGAATATTCCGCGTCCATTATGCCCCGTTTCTCGATGCAATTTCTAACCGTGGTAATCACCGTCCGACACTTTGGGAAAAAAAAAGTTGCCGCTTTTATTCCCGCCGCCGGTTATTACCCGGTTCGAAAGTTTGCGAGCAAATACTCGTTAGTCCCGGCGTGATTTAAAGATAACTCTTTGTTGAAATCTCTCTCTCTCTCTCTCTCTCTCTCTCTCTCTCTTTCTCTGTATACCTTTAGAATTCAATTCGCGCAATTTGCACGAATACCGGCCGGGGTCTTCTTCGGAGTCAGAGTCGGACGGATTTAAACGCTTTGAAAGCACGAGGCGTCGCGATGAGACATCTTGAGCTTATAAATCCCGGATCACCGCGCGCCATCGCCGGATATTAGATGCGTGCGAGTGGCGTGTCACGTCGACGCCGATAGATACGCAGCGTGCAACGGAGCTGGACCCCCTCCGGCCCGGTTTATGGTGGCGCGCGTACACGATCATGGGGGTTCGCGCTATCGGGCGTCGGAATTTCGGGCCGCGCTTTTTCGTTTCGTATCTCGCGATCTATGAAACATTGATAGAAGTCTGGTCAGGGAGAGGGAGAGAGGTGGAGGGGGCAGGGGGAGCCAGGGAGAGGGGAAAAAAAGACCGTGAACGGAAAAGGGGCAGAGGGTTTTCGAGCGCATGCGGAACGTCCATGCATCATCGTTCACGCTTCATCCCTTGATATGCAAGCCAGATCTATACTCTGTGTGTGTGTGTGTGTGTGTGTGTGTGTGTTACTTTGTATATAAACCTGCATATTTGCCCGGACACATATGTACACACGTGGCAATGGGCTGGCGCATAAATCGAACTTTTGCATTTCCGGCGTCGACAGTTGCCCCCCTCTACGTTCCCTCATTGCCTGGCGTCACACGCTGCGTACAGGAAACATTCGCTGACCTGCCGTGCCTTTTTTTTCTCGTCTATGTGTGTGTGTGTGATTCGTTCCTCTAACCCCCCGGACGTATTCTGCGCGTACGGCGAATTTATGTCGTAACATTCGGACGCGATCCGAGCGTGCTCTTCTACACTGATGATGTTGCCGCGATTGAACAACGTCGCGCACGAAACGGAGCGCGGAACGGTGGGACACGCCGTTGACGTTCGTACAGGAGACTGGCCGCCGTCGCATGTCGCTTCAACAACGTGGAAATTTTAAATTCGCCAGATCATTCTAGATATTGACAGGATCGTGTTTGGCCACTCTCGTCGGGACAGGTATCCGCGTTATTTTATTCACAGGATCTTTCCAATCAATTTACAGTGTCAAGTATTGGTTTTTCATATGGAGGAAAATATCAAATTTATATTACCTTGCTTTTCATTTAGATTATGCAGGTACTTCGTACGAAAGTGTTACAATACTGTTTGGTCCTTATCGGATTAACGCTAGAACCACCCGTGAGATTAAATCATTTCCAAAGAAACAGAGAACCTTTGTACTACAATGTAGGAGCGTACAAGTTTCTATTTGTACGTTTTGCGAAAGATTATTTAAATCTTCAAAGGTACATTGTTTTTCATCTACGAGATATCTAACAAAAATTACAAATTGGCCATTTTTTTACCATTTTGGTAGTTTTAGTTTTGTTCTTTTCTCTACCATACTTTAGTTCCTAGAGAGCATTTTTCAGGGAGAAATTTAAAGAAAGTTTCAAAGTTTGCGTTGCAAGTTTACTAAATTGGCCTCGTTCTTGATAAAATTTTTAGAGGTTATTTTCATATCTAACGTGTAAATACAGATCTGCGATGGTCCGTCTTAAAAGTATGTAAAAAGAAGCACGCGTATTGGCTGAAAATCAACAACGCATCTCTAACGGTCGGACGAAAGAGCGCAAGCGAGAATTGTCAGATTTGCAGAAAAGCGCAAAGACAAAGTACGTTTGATTTTTTACGCGAGAGCGTGAGCTGATATAAATGTGAGTAAACGTGTCGTTTTGAAAAATGATCATTTACGTTGTAATACTCCTACCGGAGATACAGCTACTCGATACGAGAAACGAGCGGCAGAGAACGGTCCTCTCGTCGCCCTTCTCTCTAGCTGCGCGTTACACTCTGCGAATTTTTCCACGATTCTCCGGACAGGCGACTCCGGCAATAAGAAGAGAATGAAACGCAGGTGTACAGACGTGGAACACCCATTTCCCTGATGGACGAGATTAAACAACGAGCGGCAGGAAAAACGCGAGCCGCGCGTACCTTCCGTTCTCCGTGTTTTCCATCCACCCCTTTCGTGGCTGCGCCGGATTCTTCGCTTGATCGCGCGCGCGCGACGCTTTCTCGCGGCTGGAGGCTCCTCGACCGTGGGAGTGGGGATAATTTCTAGAGGAAAAATAGGCGAAGGTTAACTCGATTCTGAATTCGGAGGAAAATAACCTGACGA
>KQ435959.1:72889-87259 GCA_001276565.1 Melipona quadrifasciata | reverse complement strand
TGGAAGGGGGGAGGGGAGAGGGGGATTCGACCGGTCAGAAAGCTGGAGAGGCATGCGCGATGAGCCTCTTGGCCGGTAGCGGAGCCAACGAAATTAATATTTAATTTTCTATCCCTCATCCGCCGCGGAAGTTCCTACGGCCCTCTTGGCTTATACGCCACCGTCGCTCGCTCGCTCGTGGTTTTATTGCACCGGGTGGCCGGGCGTACACGGTGCTCCATTGTTTCGCGGCTGTATTATATTGCCACTCGAAACACGGTACTTTCTTCCTTGCCCTCTCCTCTCGACCCTTGATTGCGCCAACGAGCCACGTACGGTCCGAGTGGTACACGACCACCACGACCGGGCCGAACGTGCCAACATGGCGAATTAACAGCCGAGAAACCAATAATACCCGTATCGTTCGCCGTTTCCTCTATGCAAATCGCATACCACGGTCAGTTACCGATCTAACGACCGTTCGAGAACCCTTTGAGATACGCGTGCACGTGCGCGCGTGAACAGGTGGATCTCTCTCTCTCTCTCTCTCTCTCTCTCTCGAGGTGAACGTCCGCGAGAACCTTGGTTTCCATCTTGAAATTCAAGCGTGCGCCCTCTTCCTGGCAAAAACAACTCGCCCATCCTTCGGGGCGACCAGGTCGCTTAAATAGGCGAGCAGGTGCACCGGCGTGTCTCGCAATTTTCAACCGAACCTCCCTGAATTTGGGAATCGATGAAGGAGCGGCCGAAAGAAGCGAAACGTCAGGAGACGACAAGATGCCTTTTCAAATCAGGTTCTTTCTCTCGGGGCCTCTCGGGCTTCGTTCGCCGATCTTGGGAACGCACAATTTCTCGGGATCAAGAGATCCGACCATTCCCATTTCGCGCAATCTGGCTGCCCGGCTGCTCGTTCTCTCTAGCCGGGAACCTTGAGGTTAGCCTCAACTAATACTGGCACTCCGGCCCCAAGGCGATGTAACCTCTCATTACGTTCCCATGTCCGCCGTTGCTTCTCCGAGCGTCTTGCCCACCTTGATTTGATTATCATAATTGCACTTACCTCGGACCTGCTCCACTCGGCCGCAAATTCGACAGGAGAGAGAACGTCGGCCAACGTCTCTCTCTCTCTCTCTCTCTCTCTCTGGGTGTCTCGTGGCCGCTAAAAGCGATAATGATTGTCGTTATTTTAAAACACCGAACGTGTGTAATAACGATCAACCTACGTGGTAATGATCGGCCACCGTGTCGGCCGGCACGTTCTGTGTACCAGCCGCTGTGTAACGCGACGAATGGTACCAAGTAATTTATCGAGTCACCGCTGAAACATTCAAGCAACACGATGTTGCAACAACCACTTCGACGGGCCTATATCTCGCGCTGCGGAACGGCGAAACAGGGGAGCTCTGTCTCGAGCAACGTTCGCGAAATTATCTACGCGTGTTTCGATGAATTTTTACACGCTTGCAAATTGAAACGACCGCGTCATTTGCTCTGGTTGTTCTCGTCGGCCGCGGTCGAGTACGAGTAAGGTCTGCGTGCTTTTGAGCAAATTCGTATATTTTTTAAATTAAAAATATTTATTAACCCTTCGCGGAGACTTTAAGATCTTCAATATCGCGTTTGTCAGCAAGAATGGTCCCTTTTCGAGAGGTAGATGAATTTGCAGGATGACAAAATAAGAGAAGTGGTTTCTTTTTAAAATACAACCAACGTTCTTGATAATTCAGTCCACCCTTCAGGATATCAAGTATTGTAAATATTCCCATGTGTACAATTTTCTGCAAACTCGTAAGAAATCGCAGTTCGATCGCCGTGATCGGGATCCAAATGCAAATCGCACGAGCAACTCTTGATCCCTCTCGCAGCTCGCTACGAGACCTGCTACAACGTCGGGGCGTCGTTAAAACGCGTTCCTAGCGCGGTGATCGTAAACGCGTTACGTCCTTGCAGGATCGATAAACGGAGACGCGCGTCACGCGTGAAACAGCGAGGGGGGCCGGCGCAATTGAAGACTAACAATAGCGGGTCATCTTACGCGAAATGGAATAATGTCAGTGTTGCGTTTCGTCTCTAAGTGAGGCACGATCTTAAAATTCTATTGAAAGAGGACACCGAGTAAATTGAATGTTTACAGCGTCTCGCTGTAGGGATACCGGCGTTCCGAGGGTGACGCTGTCATCCCTCGAAAACGCTCTGCTCTCGCGTGACGTTTGCGTGACAAGACAAGGGTTGCTGGAACCTTTCTCTCTTTCTTTCTTTTTTTCTTTTCCCTTTTCTCTCTCTTTTTTTCTATTAATCGATCCCCTTCCCCTCGTTTTCAATCTGTCACGCGTACCGCTACGATTGCCGAGACCTCCTGAAATCGTTGACCCGGTTTCACCGGGCAATATTACTTAGCGTTGTGCGCGGAGTTTCGAGGCGAACGAAGCCGGCCGCTCGATTGATGGCCGGATCGATCCGCGCAATAACGAAATATCCTCGTTATATACAGACTGTAACTGACGTCGCGCAAACTCGACCGTGGTTTAATCCGCGATATTAATCAGCGTCACGGAAGAGATCGCGTATTAGGAGAATCGGAAACGAGATTTATCAGGGCGACGGTCGTAATATGTCAAAGAAACACGGGGCTCGAACGCGGGGGCAACGGCGCCTTTTGTTTTTCGAGGCGAGAGCGCGCTCGCCCGTTAATTAAACGTTATTAATTGCGACAGGAACGCGCGGGCGGATCCGAATTAACGAATCAAACGAATTGCCTCGAAACGCGTATAATACGTGTATAATCCGGGTGGAAAGCACCGCAGCGTAGAAACAGCGAGTTTGAAGGGTGCTGCCACCCTACGACGGACCAATAAACTCGGAGGATTCAGCGAAACAGGCAAGTTTCCACCCTCGTCCGGGCAGTTTTTCGCCAGGCGGTCGCGCCTTATCTTCCCGGCTGTTCCCTCGCTCGTCACTTACTCGTCCGATATTAAACGCGACCGCGGGGTACCGCGCGAGAAAATTCCCGAGCGCGAACGAATTTATCAACCCCCGTGTTACCTCCGGTTACCTCCGTCGTGCCCGTGTTACACTCGTCAGAAACCAAACCCCTTGGAAGCGTTCTTTTCTTTTTTCTTTCTTCTTCTTCTCCCTTCTTTTTTTCTCTCTCTCTCTCTCTCTCTCCCTTTCTTTTGTTTTTTATAAAACGACGAAGGAGCACGTTACGTCGGATCCACGGCGTCCGGCGCAACGAAATTTCAATTTCGGCGGTGCTCGATATATACGAAAATTTTAATAAAGGCCGGGGCGCAGCGCCGCCGGTTCGCGAGAAAAATGCATGCGCTTCGGGAGTCGCGCGATTGCGACTGGAGGGCAGCCTCGATTAAAGCGTTCGCCGTCGTTCCTCCATTTTTTTGCCCCCCTCCGTTTTCCCTTTTTTTCTTTTTAGCCCCCGACGACCGATCTCTGGCTTGTGCACCGTGCGTCAGTTTTGCTCGTGTTTTCCCCGACGATCGCCGGATCCTCCGTGCTCATAATTGAAAATCACTGTAATCCAATATCCTTGCTCGGGGGTGCGATATAAAATCGAGAGAGAGAGAGCGAGAGAGAGAGAGAGAGAGCGAGCGGTGGCGCGCGCGTCCCTCTCTTCGTGTACCGACCAATAAGGAGGTATCGCCGGTAACCTACGAGGAATCTCGCCCTTAGGGGAACGAAACCGCAAGCGCGTACAACGCGTATTGTCCTCTTACCCCACCCATCCCCGATGGGAATTCGGCTACTTTCCACCAAAGAGCACGTTGCCCGACTCTTCTTACCGTGGTTTATTACGACTTACCGAGGGATGTTGAACGATGTTCGAGGTATTTACAGCACGGTGGTTCCCACCGCAGCCAGCCTGTCCCCCGCGCTGGCAAAATGTCGGGGAAAAATAAGAATTATATCCGGTGGATGCGGGACGACGTCGTTAATCCACAGGGAGGAGCGCCGTGTGTATTATCGATGACCTTTCGCTTCTCTCGGTTAAAGGGATAATTCCTTTTCCGTGTTCTAATTTCTGGTTCGCGTGCGAGGGTCGTCGCGCGTTACTGATTTTTTCGGTCGACGTCACGCAACATATTATTTTCGATTAGCGACCGCCGGTTGCCTCGTTGCGGTCCGTTTATTATATCCGGAGGTACGCGATGTACGCGGGATCGAAACATTTTTTTGACGTCGCGCGACTCCATTTGCACGAATTAAATTTTAATCGAGTTCCTTTGTGCGAACGTGAATTTCCGAAACGAAAGATTACAAAAATCAGTGGATTTATATTTAATTGTTTCTGCGGTAGTTTACATGTACGGAATTTTATTCTACTGACAATTCCTAGGATTTGTAGAGAACATAACGTCGTCTAAGATTGAGACGTTTTGTGTTGACATACACAAGTATGGTACGTCCATTCTATTGCCAGGTTTCATGCTCCGTTTATTATTTAAATTTAAATTTTCCTGACGGAACGCTCGAAATTGGACTGCCAAGAAATTTGATGTACCTGCTGTTTAATTATAATAGATCAGTATTATCACGTCAGATATTTAGATTAGGAGGAATTTCACTTTAATCGTCGGATCGCTGTTACAAAAGTCAAGCCCACGTGAAATTTCTGTCTCGCCTCAGCCTCCGTTATCAAAGGGGGTTGATATTTGACGGAAACTTTGAACCCTTTAACCCCCGAAATTTACCAACGTGCCAGATCCCTCTCACCCAACCGCCCATCGTCGTCGAGTAATTCTCCAAAGTGTCACACACTGTCTACGATCTTCGAGACTTTCGAGACGTATTTTTCATCGTTCCCTCCGCCGCGCGCCTTGATGACAAATACAGCCGGTGTCCGTGTCATTTCTGAATCATAGCCCCGCGAGAGAAGCAGGAGGGAAAAAGAAAAAAAAATAAACACTCGGCCGGGAAGAGTCGTAATCCTGGACAGGATCTGTCGGATGATTTCGCGCCTCGCGACCTTAAAGTTTTCAGCATAAATCGTCATTTGTCGCGAGTCACTTGTATTCTCGTGTACGGTCTCCTCCCGTGCCGGTCGTGAAAAGGTGGCTGCTTTTTCTTCTCGGTGTTGTGTCCCCTCGAAGTGCGACGTCGAAGCCTCTTCCCTGTGAACTCCGAGTGGCTCTCCAGGGGCGGCGGCATCTACTTTATAAGACTGAGAAATATCGACGGCATCAATAACGGTTTATCTCGAATACAAATTGCCACCCGGAGAGGACCACTGCCTTGAGAAAACACTCGTAATCCGTGGAGAGGCGAAACAGGGACGTAGCGACAGGTCGTCGGTATCTAACCGTCGTCTATCTATCGCCCGAGGGTGTGACATCGGACCCTTCGCGTTCGTGCGAGCGCGCTGGTCGACGACGCTTCGAATTAATTCCACCAGCCTCTCGCACCTACTACTCCACTTTTCTTTGCTCTCTTTGAATCTCGCCGAGACACACGTTCGCGCGTTTCCCCCCTGTTTACCCGCGAATCGAACCTTTTAATCCGTCCCGTCTTTCTCCGCGCGCGCGCGCGCAATCCATCCCTGCGATATTCAAAACCGTCTCGTAAATTTCTCGGCTTTATCGGGAATCTCTATTGCGTCTTCGCGAGTAGGCGACTGCGGATATTTATTGCGTGGAAATTTAAAAGAAAATATATATATATACAATTATGATTGGATTGTGCTAAATATAAATATGTATTTCCATCGCTATCTAGGAAAAAATTCTCTACACGGAACTACTTGAAAAAGAAATTTCACGGCTCAGAGACGTATTGGTAGTTTGCAAACAGCGTTGATGAATAAACCTAATGAAACAGAGTGAAACAGTCGATCGATTATTGAAGTCGTTTTATATGATGAGCGGATAAGGTGCATAAAAATGGAACGCCTCGTTTCGAAATTGTAAATTGTAGATTGCGGATTTTTATGCGTTTATGAGAAATTTAAATGCACCTTTAAAATGCATGCAGTATGCAAATGTCCATTTTTGTACCTTTAGAATGCATACAATATGCAAAGATGCAAAAAAATGCACCTTTAAATTGCACCGTAAAATGCAAATATAGGAAAAACAAATAAAGCGCGGTAACCGTTATATAATTTATATGTGATCGACGAGCCAAATTTCAACCAAAGTCCCGTTTCTCGTATTCTCGTGAAAGTATGAGTTTGTACAGGATGTCGTTTCAGTCCGCCGAAAACCGGGACTCCACTTATCTTTGTCCTCCCTCTCGTCACTATCACTGTCATTGTCCATCTTCTTCTTTCTCGTTTTTCGTCCAGAAGCCGCAACTTTCATTGTCGAACCGCCGGACGATCGTTTGGCCATGGTTCGATGGTGCGAGTGGTAGCCGCGATGATGAATGACGCCACCGGAACGAGAGACATTCGGCGCGATCCGAGCCGCTTCAAGAGCTTTTTTGTCGCGAAAGCTCGTTACGCCTCGGCGCCAGCCTGGCTAGCAACTACGCGCCCGCGAACAATGTTGACTAATCGCTTTCCAAAACTATCCTGAAAAACTATCGAGTACGCGCGGCCGAAACGTCCGATAGTTTTTGAGATCGCGTCGGCTGTTGCAGTTTCTTTCGCGAATGGCACCTCGGAGGAAAGAAATTCTTCGAAAGTGAAGTTGCTTTTCGGGGGAAAGTGCGATCTTCTCTGACAGACGTGCGATTAAATCGAGTATGACGTGACCACTACTTTCGATGATGCTGGTCGAAGTCTTTCCGCTATTAGAATAGCGTCCGGATTAAGCGATTGATCTTGTGTCATGTAACGCGGAGTCGTGTTATTAATTATTAATTCAGTTTTTCAAACTGAGGATTGAATTATGCAACGATTAGAAGATCGAAAAGGGAATCCTAAGGGAGACGGTAATTTAATTTCTTTTAATTTTGCAAAATTAATTTAATCTTCCACTCAAGATGGAAGAAGACGTTCTATGAAAATAGTCCTTGAGGCTTCTTTTCATAACTTGTTGAATATTTAGTAATACATCAGTGTTATAAGTTCTATCAATCGTGCAAATTGATAGAATTATAAATGAAATATCGCGCCAGGATCTTGAATCAGTCAGGATTCAATTAATCCAATTCGAGTCCATTGACTACTTTTATTCGCTAAATTCTCTCTGCTCTTTTCGTGCTTTCTTTCCTACCTTCGAGCAAACACTTTCGCAATTTTGCGGCGGACAGAACGTCAAGAAACGTCCCCTCGGGAGCTGTGACTTCTTTCTTCGTTCGTCATCAGACAGACGAATTAGTCTGTCGGAATAATTCCATCGCGAACGCAGAAAACAAACCTTATTATTCCAATGGATGCCGGCTAATTTGATCGGCGAGAATTTGAAATGATAATGGAGCCAAGTTTTTCTCGTTTTCGGTTCATCCTTAAACCCGTCCCTCAGCACACGCGCCTCTCCTCACGCGACTCATGAATTATGCGCGTTGATTATTCGTATATTAGCGTGTTTGCTTCTTCTTCCCTTTTTTCTTTTAACATTCTGATAATTAATTTAGCTACCTCTTTGGAATTTTTTTCACAGACACGAGGTATTTATCGATCGATTGCAGTAGATCTTTAAGAGCCAATCTATGTACCTATGTGCTAAATTACCTGTGGTTCGCACTATGGCGCTCAACGACGTGCACCAATCTATTTATTTATTTCATTATTCACTGCTCTGCTTTTGTCGTTCAAAGTTATGAAATTTTTCTGACATTTTACCGACATAATACAATATTTTATTAATCTTATACGTCTTCTAATTGGAAAAGTTGCACTCACAACGATTTCATTGTCGTAATGTATTCTGTACGTTCACAATAATTGTAAAAGAAATGTTCAATATTTTAGAATTGGTGTGATTTTAATTAACAAACTATCTTAAGATGCAAATACTTGTTTTAAATATTTGAAATTTGAAATATAATTTTTCAAAAGTGTCTCTATTCTCGCCTACAATTATTTTTAATTTGCATCAAACAGTGACGACTTTAAACGACTGTTTCAAATCGTTAATCACTGTTAATCACAATTACTACAAATACCAAACCACCACCTATATATTACTACCTCCTGTATTTGAGACTGTTATCTGAAACATTTTATCACTGAAAGTGATTTTAGCGGGGGTAACCCAGAAAATCGGGCCTCTTCAGGTGCAACGCTGATGCAACGAAAATTAGCGATTGGTTGATTTGGGTCACGTGATTCGGGAAGGGGCGTGGCGTAGACCTCGAGTAGGAGTGGCGTTGTCTAATACTGAGCAATCGCGCCTGTAATTTGTTTTGTATCGATTCAAATGTTTGATAAATTTTATGGCAAAAAAATCAAAACAGTTACTTCTGGGCCTTTCAGTGAGACGAATCGTACAAGTCGTGCAGTTTTTTTTTATTTCATTTATATTCTTCTAAATAGTTGGGTGTGTTCTCAGATAAACCACGCACATTATACGTAAACTTCTACAGCAAACTGCACATTTATTCTCGCTTACGATTATTTTGGACTTAAACGACGACTACTGTTGCAAATTCTTCGTTCACCTACTGCACGCAAAATTTTTCTTGCAATTTCCACACCTTTCACGCAGATTGCCTCACTTTTGTCCAAGTAAAAGATTCATACCTTTTGCTCGAAGCCACTCGTGTTGCATTGACATTTGATAAACTGAAAGCTACGCCTCTACGTTACAACTCTCAAACGTGTTTACACGTGTATTAATAACGCGCACTCCCGAGTATCCTCGCGTTGTCTGCCTCACAATTATTTCCAAGCTGTACTCTCGGGGCCGCAAAAGCTTGCCGCGCGCGCGTAACGCACTCGTAACGATGTAACATAAACATGATTGATATATTATTAACCGCATCCATTAAAGGAAAGCGCCTACGCCCGGATGAAATATACGAGCTTTCCTGCTTGGGGGAGGCTCTCCAGCCTCGCACTGAACTGGAGAACGGTTGGCTGAATACGAGAAACGAGAAAGAGAGAGTTCCGTGGCCACGGGGGGTTCGCGAGGAATAAGAAAAGAAAGAGGGAAAGTGCTCCTGCGTAAATTTAGCCCGGCAGAGGGGCAGGGGGGAGGGGAAACGGGGCCGCCATGTGCTGCCGATCTCACGGTTCGAGGTTGCACAAGTGCAGCAGCAAGGTCAAAGGGCGGAGAGACCCTGCCATTCAAAGTCGTGTTTCTTGCACCGCGCGAAAGTGACGCCGCTGCATAGAAACGGACCGATCCCTTTGCAAAAATGTCGCGTGGGGTTGTCGTCGTTTCTGTTGTTGACGGTAATACGCTAGTCCTTAACTTTCTATGATTACAAGAATTTGTAGTAGGTACAGTACAAAACTTTTAAGATATTTAATTTCTTTTTTTTTTTCTCGTATTTTATCTGTGACGGAGATTGGTAATAACAATAGATCGAATTAAAACGCAATTTCTTTTAGGATAATTTTTAAGGGTGAAGCGAAATATTACTTCTGAATGTGAGAATTGAAAAAAATATCATGTATGTTTTCAAATGTAATATTCCACGTCGTTAATTTTAAATGCGCGAGTTAAAAAAGATAGTGCTTGCGGTAAAGTAAGATAATCAACCCTTCACTGTGTAAAATTGTAATAGTAAAATTTGAAATGAGTCATTGTGAATACAAGTTTCGAAGAATATTTGCGCACTTCTTTCTCTTTTCTTTTTTATTTCACGTCATCGCAAAATGGTATTTTATAAAAACAACTTTTACGATAAATTCTTTAAAATATAATACAGTCGCGAGGTGATACGTGATTGCGCTACAAAGATTCATTAGATCATCTACTTTTAGAATAAATGAAGTAAACTTAGGATCTCTTGCAAATGTACACTCAACAGTCAGATGTCATTACTTCTTTTATTAGTAACAACCATCTTTAAAATACCGTTTGAAATTTAAAACGTCAGTTAAGTTGTTTAATTTCTAAAAAAAAACAGCGTGTAAAATCATCCCGTGTCAGTAAGCTCATCTTGCTCGTCGTTCATTAAAAATGAATAGTTCATCCCCAATGGAATCTCATAATATAATATTTGCGAAACGTACAATAGCAGCGATAAAGACATCTCGCGTATTAGCCTGGAAATTGAACAAAAGGCAGGAAGAAAGACAAACCGTTCTACCGTACGACGTATCCGATGGCAGCATTTAGAAACCGAATTTAATATCTGGGAGAAGTCACAGGGAAACGCATTGAAACGAACGGCCCGGTCGATGTTGAACAGTTTAATATCTAGAGGACCCGCCGGGGGCGATTTACCTCGCGAAGGGTGAGAATCGTTCGAAAGTCGCCCGCTTTCGTTCGCTCGAGCGGCCTTGCACGCCCTTTCTCCCTTAATCCTCATAGTTCCCTGTACAATTCCCGAAAAGTGAATCTACCCGAAATGAAATCGAAATGTTTACGTTGCCGAGGCAACTTGCCATCGTCTCGTCCAATAAATCACGGAACATTTCAAAAAATTAAATCGCGGTTTCCGTGAAGTTAAGCGAAATTGTGCCAATTTTTTACGACGCGAGGAATTCGCAATGCAAATTGTACGTTAAAGTCGTAAGTCAAATGTAATGAGTAACTGAGGAATGCACAAAAAAATTGAGAAATTCACAGTGCAAATTGTATGCAATTGTAAATCAAATGTAAATCAAAGAATGAGTAACTGAGGAATGCACAAAAAATTGAGGAATTCACAGTGCAAATTGTACATTAAAGTCGCGAGTCAAAGAATGAGCAAGTTTGTTCAGATTTCTGCAGCGCGTTTTCAATCATCGTCCACGGTTTCCAGCCGCTGTGTGTTTTCAATTTGGCCCGAATTGCCATTTTAAAATATAATAAAACACGTTTTGCGGTACAATGCAAATGGATATTAATTTTTCGCTCGATTTTCCGCGCGTATGAGCCCGTCGTTTCGTGATGGGGCACCGCAACGTTCATTCAAATTACGCGTACATACATACATATCGTTAATTTCGTACGGTTGTTATAACCTGAATAAATAAAATCAAACAATAGCACATCGCCTTGTTCGAGACGAGCAAACGTCACGCGACGAGCGTGCACGAAGATGAAGGTGTGTATTTATCTCTCTCCGCCTACGTTTCTAGCTAGCTTACGCTAACCTAACTCGTGCATACGTACGAGTCATTCCCGTAAACGGAGGAATTTCATCGCGGCGCGTTTTCCACGGGCACTCAAAATTCTCGTCACAGGCCGCGGCGGGGGGCTACTTGAAACATCAGACGCCCCTCGCGTCGGGGAACTTAAATATTCTGCGGTGCTCCTCCGTAAGACCGATTCGAAGAAGATTTAGTTTCGCGGAAGGGTAAGACAGAGAAGAGGGACGTGTAGTTCCTTTCGGCGGGAGCGGGCGAAGGGGAAAGAAGGGTGGAAAAAGAGAAGAGCAGCGTAGGATACGAGACGTCGAGAGAGAGAGAGAGAGAGAGAAAGAGGAGAGCGAAGGAAGAGACTCCGACCCGGCGTGTCAGCTTAATGGAACGGAATTGAAATCATTTGCCTTGCGACAGGCACGGCACGTCGTCGCCTCCTGAACTTGGCAGTCCAGTCGTTCGTCGGTTTCTAGCTTGTTCGCCTCCTTGTCCGTCTTCTCCCCTTCCTCGCCCACCCCGTCTCGCGGTCCTCTCTGCCGCGGCCGTGTAATTGAAATTCTCGAAAAGAAAGGAGACAAAAAGAAAATGGGGAAGAGCGACACGCGAGGCAACACGAGGGAAACAGAAGCGTTTCGAGACGGATAGCGCTACTAATGGAGTCCTGGTTAAGCGTTGGTCCGAGGTACAACCTTCATTACATTTATCTCCCTAGGTTTGTGGTCCTCCCCAAATGTCGGCCGGAGGGTCCTTCCCCATCGAAACATAAGGCCGTTAAACGATTTAATTCAATTCGTACGGCAGCGGCGGGAGGAGGGTGGCACGGTTGGATTCAACGAATTTAACGCCTCCGATAGTTTCACGCTTCGGAATTCGCCCGCGCATCGACCTACCACCTTACCTCAGCGTTTTAACACCGCTCTCCATCCTCCCGTGTCTGCCCGGCCACCCCTTTTCGTTCGTTCGTTATTCCGCTGTGTTTCAATTTTTCCTTTTTCTCTCTCTATTTCCCTCTTTCTCTCCCTCCTTTTTTTCTTTCTTTTTTTTTTTTCAACTCGTCGCCCGTGAACACGGCATGCATTTGCATCGGTAGGAACGCGATTTCCTCCCCTTGATTTGCTCGGGGAGTTACTTTTACGTAATTCGCGCGGGATTTCTGTATTAATTTAGTGAATGGTTAATTGTGGTAAGTACGTGCACGAAAATGCGAGAATCTTGTCGGCGTGACTGTTGGAACTATCTCACGGTCTGGATCTACTAACTGGAATATTTATTGTGATTGTTAGTTATTTAAAAATACTCAAAACTTCCTTCCTTGTTGAAAGGAACGGAAAAGTAGAGGTACATTAGCTTTATATCTTATAATATTTTATAATATTTTACAATATTATAATATTATAAAATGTGATACATTTAATATACATTACTATAATATTATAAAATGTGATTAGCTTTATATCTTATATTTTGTAATATTATAAAACGTAATACATTAGCTTTATATCTTATGATACTTTATAATATTTTACAATATTATAATATTATAAAATGTGATACATTAGCTTTATATCTTATAATACTTTGTAGTATTATGAAATGTAACATTAAAACATTATAGTGTAATATTTTGTAATATTAAAGAATCGTGAGTTGTTGAAAATTATGGATAGAAGGAGAAGAGAAAGAAGGGTTGGGAAAAGGGAGAAATAGCAGAGAAGAGAACAAAGAGGAGATAAAAGGAAAGGAAGGAAGGTTGTTAGGATTAGTAATTACCTTTGCTCCTGTTATTTCCAGACTTATGGAGAGAATTTCGTAGACTTTTAATTAACTGTAACATCATTTATAATCGACGTAAGGTTACTCAAAAGTCTTGGGATGGATACTGCATCTTTTTCAAAATTTTAGAATTTAAATAATATTTCGTCAAACAAACAATCTACAAAGTAGTCGCTAGTACAATCTGTGAAGAAGATTGTTGTATTATTCGTGTACACGCAATTTAAATATAATGATTATCTGCGAGTACTGATCAGAAACAGAATGTGCTCTAAAGTTTTCGTCTCATTGTCAATTTCTAACCGTGAAAGCAATCTAAGTGATACGAATTTAAGTCGAACACACACGCGAAATTCCGAGACAAAAGAACGTTTCCCTTTCATTCGCATAAAAGCATCCCCAAGTGTTCGTCGCTCTTCTATGGAAAGTCGAATATCCGGCGATCAGGCCGTCAGCGTGTGCTCTCCCCGATGGTTTTGACGGCGCATAATGTACAGTTGGCACAATATTTGGAAAGTAGTTGGCAAGTTCTGCTTTACAATTATTGCGTAACCCTAACGCGAGCGCGCCGACGGCGCTCGGGATTGGTAGCCGGAGGAACGCAGCCGAAGGGGGAGGGTTGATACGAGGCGCAAGAAGCTAAGAGAGTTGGAGAGGCTCACGGCGCTCCCAAAGAGAGGAGAGAACAATGCGAACTTCGAGATAACTTCAGAGAAACGGGAATCAACATGAAAGGGGAAGTTTCCATCTCTAATTGGTATTTAGGAGATCCGAAACAGACCCAACTTCGTGCCGTCCTTACGTGGCCTTCGCGTACACCCCCGTTCAACACGATTCTGTAACCTATGTGTGTGTGTGTTACGCGTGGCACACGTACAGTCCGTTCAAACGTCACGACCCGTGCCATCTCGAGATTTAATCACGGAAAATGAAGTTGACGGGCTCGACGATCCCCGGTGAAAACTTTCGAATAACTGCGTCGCGTTCGATTCGAAACGCACGAGTTCGACTCTTCTTCGTAGGCAGCACGAGTCGTTCGAGAGTCCTCTCGTTCTAAGTAAAATAGTCAACTTGTTGAAATTGTGAAACTGTTGGTTAATATATTATATACTATATATTATATGAGTTATTATATTATAGAATAATATACTGTATATTATATTACTTGTATATTATATATTAGCATTATCTAATATTTAAATTAATCAATTCCAACATAAATATAGTTTTTGGAAAATAGTCGTGCAAACTTCCAACAGTGAAAAGATGATTTACAATAAAAGAAGCGAGTGCTGTTTCACTTTTACATACGGTTTCGCAAAATCCAGCGTAAATCCTCGAGGGGTTAACGCTTCCAGTTTCGAAACAAATGTAGCCCTGAAACTTCCGAACGGGAGGGTGTGCACGCGTAGAGCCAGCGAGTGAATTCCAGCCGGTGACATTCTCCGAAAGCAGATGTACAGTTACGAGCATGCAGATTTAAA